>JAOXOE010052966.1:0-34401 GCA_028565055.1 Phoeniculus purpureus | reverse complement strand
TGGTAGGGGTTGGACTTGATGATCTATTAGGTCCCTTCCAACCCTGGTAATACTATGATGATACTATGATACTATGAAATGCCTACTGGGCTGCTGCCAGCAGCGGCATGCCTCTGTGGCAACATTTTCTGGGTTGCAGTATCTTTTTCAGAAGGGGCTGCCACTTTTGCCCAAGTGGATACCATATGTACAAGTTTGCCTGCTCCTGTTTGACAAAAAAGAAAGAAAAAACAAAAATAAAAATAAAACCAAGAAACCCTGAAGCAGTGGAATTGTTCCAACAGTGGAATTGAATGTGCACCCTCAGTAAGTTCGCTGTGTGATGAAGTAAACACACTGGAGGGACAGAAGGCCACCCAGAGTGACCTTGACAGTCGCAATCCCATGCACAGACTGAGAGGAGAAAGAATTGAGGACAGCCCTGAGGACAAGGACTTGGGGGTGGTGGTGGGCCAGAAGTTTAAAAGGAGCCATCAGTGTGCGCTTGTAGCCCAACCATGCCCTGGGCTGAATCACAAGAAACACTGACAGTTGAGGGAGATGATTCTCCCCCTCTCTTCTGCACTTGTGAGACCCCCAACCCGTTTTCTGGAGTCCCCAACATAAGAAGGACATAAGAGCTCCTGGAGCGTGTCCAGAGGAGACCAATTAAAATGATCAGAGGGCTGAAGCACCTTTCCCTGTGAGGGCAGGCTGAGCAAGTTGGGGGTTGTTCAGCCTGGAGAAGAGGAGGAGGTTCTGAAGTGATCTTCTAGCAGCTTTCTAATACCTGAAAGGGGCCTAAAAGAAAGCTGGGATAGGGCTTTTTACATGGGTGTGTAGCAAGGGGGGGACAAAGGGAAAGGGTTACAAACTTGAAGAGGGGAGATGTAGGTTGGATTTTAGGAAAAAATTCTTTTCTGTGCGGGTGCTGAGACGCTGGAATAGGTTGCCCAAGGAAGTTGTGGCTGCCCCATCCATGAAAGAGTTCAAGTCCAGGTTAGATGAGGCCCTGAGTAACCTGATGTAGTGAAGGTGTCCCTGCCTATGCAGAAGGGTTGGAACTAGACGATCTTTAAGGTCTCTTCCAACTCTAGCCATTTTAAGAGTCTATGAAAAAAAAACCCAGCCCACAACAAAAGTGTCCCACATTTAAATAGGCTGTGGCAGCTGTGGCTCTACCCACACCTGTCCCACCTCTACAGTAAGATCTGCCAGCTCAATGAGTGGGGATGGCTCCACTCACCACATGGATCCTTCCTGTGGTGAGAAAAAGCCTCAGCCTTTTTGGTATCCACTGCCAAGCAGTACACATATGTAACACAAAAATTTAGAGACATTTGAAAAGACAGAGATTAGTTATTTAAATAATTTGTTTTTAATTTATTAGATGTTAAATAACCACATAGCACAAAATATGATCAGTTACACTGTATTTGTTCTTGATCATACAGGTAAGAAATCCACAAAACACGAAAAAAAGCTGGACCAAAAAAAATTAAATCTTTGGTAGACAGACCCCATGAAATGCACGCTGAACATGAGAGTAAGGCGCTCCTGAATGGAAAAGCAAAGCACTAATGCGTAGAAGAAGGGAAGCTTTTTAGGATGGAAAATATAACAAGCAAGTTACACTATGAAATTGCCAAGTTTTCTTCCTCTCTCCCTGGACAATAACTCTGATCACAAGATGTTTTGGCTCGCCTCAGTGATGCGTGTTCAGACCAAACAGTGCTAGCCATCTTGCTAATAAGTGCTCTGATTTACTTGGACTAATTAATCCTGCTTTAACTGCCAGCAAGCCAACAGAAACTTAGAAGCAGGACTTGCCACATTACCTCTGAGGTATTGTGCAGAAGAGGCTATGACTCCATTCAGTAACATCAGAGTGGGCAGAGGTGGGGAGAAAGCTCTAAGCAGAAAACTTCTAGTGCATTTCTACTCAGCTGCTTGACAGTGCAGTCCTCAGCCCTGACAGCTCAGAATTGCAAGATTAGCAGTGTCTGGAAACAAAATCAAATCACCATTAACTCCTTCACAGGTTTTTTTTTTTTTTTCCCCCAAATTTGTTCCCTTGCATGCCTGTACCTTCCAGCACCAGCCCTGGACAGGGTGAGCTGTGCACCCGTGCTCCATAGTCTTTGTCAATGCACAGGACAGCCCAATACATGCTTAACAGAAGCCAGCCTTGGCTTCTTTAGTGCAGCTGGTGGTTGGTAAGCCTTTAAAAGGCAGCTCTGCTTTGAGTGCCAAATCCCCTTATGCAGAAGGGCTGCATGTGTTAACGTGCACAAACCCTCTTTCTGCTTCCTGAAGGCAGCTCATTGTCTCATGAATGAACAGAAACAGCCCAGGGCCATGTGTTGGCACATGGGAGCTCCATTTCTTCAACATAGAATCATTAGGGATTGGAAGGGACCCTGAAAGATAATCTAGTCCAATCCCCTTGCCACAGCAGGATCACTTCACTGGAGAAGTTATACAATCAGAATCACTCTGGGTTGGAAGGTACCACCTGATCACCCTGTTCCACCCCCCCCAACCATGGGCAGCCACACCCCACCCTAGACCAGGCTTGCCAGAGCCCCATCCAGCCTGGCCTTAAACACCTCCAGGGATGGGGCTGCACTTAGTTTGCATGTAAAGGTACATGTGTGTGTCTATATACAGACAGACTCGTGATGTTAGCCTTACTTAGTAGACTCACTTCTCCATGTCTGTAGTGCTTGTACAATAGGACATCACACACCTTTTTTTCTGTATGTCTTGCATTTGGCAGGTGGAGAACTCTTTGGTGTTAGAAGCGTTAGTTCTTATGGAGTTTTCTGCTCTTATGGTAGGGCTACTTTTTGGTGAAGAATTATGCTCCAGGACGTGGCACACTTGCTATGTCGTCATATTATGGGTAAAAATGTTTAAAAGTGTTCCACAAATATAAAGTAACCACCCTATGTTGAAAATCCACAAAGAAAATCTTTCTCAGTTTGGCCAGAAATAGTAAAAATCAGTTATTTTCTGATGTTTTGTCATTTATGGTTCTGAATGTGGAATGTGAAAGAAAGGAGAAGGAAAAAAAGAAACGGAGGGGGGAGAAATGCTGCTGCAAAAAACTTCTGTGACCTTGAGGAAAGACTTCTTTTAGACTCGATCTAATCTCCAGTTAAAATATTCTTTTCCATGTGATTTCAGGTAAATCTTGCGGATCTCTAGAATTCAGCCTTAGTGTAATAGAACAGCTGGAATTCTGCTTGTTATGCTATGTATAATGCATTTCCACCCAGGAGACTTGCCGTGGAGTTACTTTTGACATTTTAATGTATTCTTTGTGTTTAGAGAAATTGTAACGCTGACGCTTTCCTGTTTCTTCCTCATTTATTAATTTATAGCTAGGGCAGAGTAGAAGGATATCTTAACCTAGACTTGTAATCGCTGTTTCTCTGAGATCATGGGTTCAATTACTATTTTCTGTATGTAAGAGAAACCTGTTCACCGATAGCAATCCTTGTGACGCCTGCTCTGCAGACAAATCTCATTTGTGCTCCTTGTCAACACCAGTGTTTCTTCTTGTTGTCTACCTTTGCGCAATGGGTGTGCCAGCTGCCTTGTAGGGTCAGATCTCTAAATATTCCCTCTATGGATGACTAGTAATATGTTTGTCACAAAGAATAAAGACATTTCATACCGCCCTTCAATCTCAATATTGTGCAAAGGTTCAAGATGAATGTGGTTTTATTTGTTATTTCAAATGCATTGGGAGGCAAGGAGCTTTTAGAAATGCTGAACAATAAACATGATGTCGCTTCAAATAGCAGGTTTTGTGCACTACTGTAAATTTCTCTCCTTCTCATGCTATTACTTCTTCAGCCTACTCCTTAGCACATCCTTACCAATACTGAGTTTGCTGTTCTTCACTTTTACTGTGCATTATCTTAGGAATGGCTTTTGTAATGTACTTGGACATCTTTGTATTTGTTAAAATGCACAATACCGTGGTGAATCACGAGGTAAATCAGTGTGTGACTCTTACAGGCTGAAGAAATACATGTGTACAGAATTCCTCTATACCTAACTGGTCAATACTGATCGATAGTTTCTATGGAAAGTAGCAAAGAAGTGTCAAAAAATGTGTGTGTTTTTCTGTACTTGCTGTCTTAGGAAGATAAAGCTACTATGATGCCGGCTTTTGTACCTAAATTGTTACTGTTTGTCCAGCCATTTACACAGCCTTGTAGTTGCTATTTATGAATGGTCGTATTTGGTCAATTTATGTTCACAATTTGCTTGCAGGAAATAAGTAGGTTTTCTTTTCATTTGCCAATTATGAAACTGGAAGCTGGTTGTAAAACCAGTTTGCCCATTCTTGGCAAACTCTTCCAACTCTTGGAATTCATTAAATTCCACTCTTGGCAAACAAGTTCCAGATCTTAGAATTCAGTAAATATGTAATTTTCTGTCTAATCATAGGACTAATATCTTTCCCTTCTAGTTGGAGATAGAGCTGCATCAAAACATCCTTCTAACACCTCCATACACATGTATTCCAGTCTCCATACTTTTACTCAATGATATCTGCTATTGCTGCCTTTGCTCTCCTTTGAGAGCATGGGAATGCCTAGGAAAGGTCCAGCAGATGTGAGCTAGTGATGGCATACCTTCTCTGTAATTTCAATGTAGTATGATGTTTTATTTTCAGTGTCTGTTACAGGTCTTTACAAAACCTGATCCAACTTGGGGGATGGACTAGATGACCTTTAGAGGTCCCTTCCAAACCAATACACTCTATAACACTGTGATTTGGTAGTGAGGGGAAAGGGAAGACAAATTACCTAGTACTGAAATTGGTAAACTAAGTGCATTTCTTTAATAGTACTATGAACTATCTATCTGTTGCTTTCTCAGTATCTGTTTTCTGAAAGTCAGAAGCAGGAACTGAACTGCTTGGTGAACCAGGGGACCTAGAGAATAAAACCAATAATATACCCTGTCCACCGTCTGTATGTCGTCCTCATCACATCTGAATGATTTTGTAGTCACATGTTTGTTTCAGACTGGCTTGTGGCAGCAAACAAGGGAAAAAAAGAAGTGGGATTTTGCTGAAGTGTGGGCAAGAAAATAAAAAGTGAGACATTGAACTGACAAGAGTGAAAAGCAGCTGTGCTCTGGTGGCACTAGGTTATCCGTTGGGGAAATTTCTTCCTCCTGATGGAGCATAATGAAATGTGTGCTCAATGTACAAAGAGAGAATGTTTCTGTTGAAAATGGAGAAATAAAATCAACTTTACTACTGCTTCACTTAGAGCATTTTTTGGTAAAGAAATACTTTCTCTGGATGGGGTGAAGCTCAGATGGGGTGCATATTAAACAACTGGGTTTAATAAGTGGCTGTATGTTGGAGATACTTTGCTGGAACTGACCAGGTGATGATTAATTCTTGTTGTCTGTGCCAAAAACATGACACATAGCCACTTGTATTCTTACTACTTATTAGTAACTAGCTCTATGGAGAATACAGAAGTTCCTGATACATGGTCCTGTGCAAATAGGCACTGTGGAATTTTTTTTTTGTCTAGTTCTGGGTTTTTTTCTTCTTCAATGAAGGGAGCCAAGGTTTTCCAAGGCTACGGAATTTTAGAAAGGCTTAATACCTACAATCTGTAGTGGATTTTCTATAAGTGAGCTGAATTCAGTGATCTTACACCTTTGGAATTTCAAAGGAGCAGCATGTTGGCTGCACTAAATCTTGTGAAAATCTGAACACAAATAGGTGCTGTATGATTTGAAAATTACTCTGTTGCTTGGCTGTTGTGCTGATGTGTACGAGGGGGATACCAAATAGTTGTGAGGTTTAGTAATCCATCCTGACCTCTTTTAAGAAAGTCCAGCCTTGCAGCTGTCTTTGTTTTGCTTTCAGCTGAGGAGCAAAGTTATTTTACTTACTGGTAAAACATGGGAAATGGATCTGTCACCACAGTGCCTAGATGACAGTGGGGTGAGAGGGAGTCAACCCACACAGTGTTGCTGCTTCCTTTCTGTCTCCTTCATGAAGCAGCTCTAACTTTGCCATCAGTGCAGACTGTGCTATTTAATTTGGTGAGAAATCAGTCTCGGGTACAGTCTCTGTGAAATCTCTACATTCATACATGAATGATGTATGAAAAAAAGATTCCTCAAGTGTATTTTTCAGAAACTTCTCTGCAGGTTGTTTTTATTTCCTTGTAAAACAACTGTCTGCTGTTCAGTGTACACAGATGTGCTCTGCTTGTCTCAGGAAAACTCATTCAAGCAGATCTTTAATTTAGTATTTTTCTTTAACTGGTACCTTTCTGCTTGTCCCCGATTCAAACACTTCAGTTCCTTCTCCAATTCCTACTCAAGAGAAGTTCCTAGAAGCAGACAGAAATAAATGGCTGAAGAAACAAAGTAGTAAAATTTATTTTGAATAAATATTAATCAGTTCTTCAACTGGACTCGAAAAACTTGAATTTCAACATGACAAGATGTTATAGAAGTGGAGGTTGGTCCCTTTCCACAAGGAACACATGACAGGGCAAGAAAAATGACCTCAGGTTACACCAAGGAAGTTTAGGTTAGACAGGAGGAAAAAGTTACTGATTGAAAGGGTCCTCAGGCCTTGGAACAGGCTGCCCAGGGAGGAGGTTGAGATGCCATCCCTGGACGTGTTTCAAAGTTGTGGAGATCTGGAGCCCCGTGGGACAGGGTTTAGCAGAGGCCTTGGGACAGTTGGGTTAATGGTTGGTCTCAGTGATCTTAAACTTGTTTTCTATAAATCTGTGATTGTCCATTTCATGTGCACCTGGACTAACAGTGTAAATAGCTTCTGGAATAGTGAGGAGAAAGTATAGGACCTATACCAGAGTGTAAGGAATAGGAATTTCTATTCCATTTATATGAGATGAATCAAAGACTATTCGGTCAGGCAACCAAATCTTTGTTGTGAATATTTGCAAGAACCTACCTGGCAGAAAAAAGATGTGTTTTCAGCAATTCACTTGGTGACTAAGCTGGAAACAGACATCTCTATGCAAACAATCCCCCCAAAGACCTGATTTGCATGGAAGCTGTTGGGAAGTTTTCCTGTACAAAGTCAGAAGTGAGAAATTGCCATAGGCATTCTGGGACCTAATGGGCTGAGAGAAGGGATCAAAGGAGGGTGATGGGGAGACAGACTAGTTTTGATATTTGTTAGGAGGAGGTAGAGAGAAAAGGGACCCTGTTGTGAATTAATAAGTTGGGGTATTGAACCTATTCTGGAGAGACTCTGTTTATCTGTATTTTACCAGAAGGTAGCTACCCCCAGGTGCTACACTTTCTGTGCAACAATTAAAAAGTGCTCTGTATGTGAAGTGTGAGAAAACATTGGAGGGAAAGAGAATAGTTCTGCTACTGGTTATGACCTAGAAATTATTGTACCATTGGAATTTCTTCTAAAAATTTATTTAAGCTTTTATTTTAAAACCTAGTAGGGAAGAGGTAGCAAGCTGTCAGTATCACATCAATCTGAGGGTAGAATTGAGTACACAGATTCCTTTTGTGCTACAGGTGTCCGTGCTTCATATACCTGAAACCTCACAGATTATGTCCACCTAATGCTAATGTAAGGCTAAATGGTTGGTGTTTTATGCTTTATAGATAATGTGTGGGTAGGTAGGGGGGCAGAAAATCTCCTTAGTTACTTACCTCATTACTTATCCATTAATGAGGATGGAGAGGATTCTTACCTGTTTCTTTTTAATTGATTGAAAAGTATTGGCAGTGGGGAAGTTTGGAGTAGCTGCAAAACATCATGGCGGGTGCCCATAAAAAGAAACTAAAGACTGCAAAATTGTGTCCAATTCCATTATTGTGTTTTTTGAGTGTAAAAAAATCCTTTTTGCTAAAGGGGAAAGGCATAAGTATGTATAGTGCATGTGTCTCTGTATAAAGTATTTCTAGACGTATAATGATGTATAAAAACCAGATTTTTGTCTGTTCTCAGTGGCTGGAGTAGGTGGATGTGCTTCAGCTTCTGTAGAATGAAATGCTTCAGAACAGCTAAATCCTTTTTCCAACAACTGAGGCATCAAATCCAGAAAATACCAAATTATTTCTATAGGTAACATTGGGATTTAATTTCTCATGTCCTGACACTTTCTACAAATGCAACAAAAAATTACTGGAGACAAGCATTATTTCTGGAATTACACTGCTGGCTTCCACTTTACAGTCTTTAGTTGGACAGTCTTGCACTGCAGTGTGAAAAAGAGAAGCTTTCTGGAGATTGCTTGTGTTTTGACGGAACGTTATGTTTCATTGATGTGCCCGTTGGTTGCTGCCATTAGGACGAAGGTCTGACACTACTGAAAGGTAACTGGAGAAATTCGGGTTGTGTGAAATGCTCACTTGGCTATCTGTTCTCTTTGTGGATGTCTCCTAGCTGGGCTAGGCTGGGTTATCAGAGTAATCTCGTGTTGCAGCAGTATCTGGCACATCCTGAGGGCTCTTTCAGCCCTCTCCTGTGTAAGTATGTGAGACTGAGGGTGCTTCTCCATGCTCACTTAATGGAAGCTTTTGCAAAGTTTGCATGGCAGGTACCCCTCAAAATCAACTTTGGAGAAAGATGTTAAACTTCTCAGGCCTCCAATCCTTTTATGACTTGGCAGGATTCCACATAACCTCTAAATCCATACTAAAAATGTTAGCTGTGCTTTTTATTATGACTAGGCTCATAAAATTGAATTTCAAGCATGATGGGACCAGTAGGGGGGATGAGCAAAATCCTGCATTTGCTTTTCAGTAATAATAAAAAGAAGCAAAGTGAGACAAAAGACTAATAAAAAAAAAAAATAATGCTTACACTGGCTGGGGTAACTGGGCTTCAGTCTCTGTATTACCTTTGATAGTGAATGAAAATGTAAGTCTTGGTACAACTTTTACAAGCAGAAGATGACAAGGCATTAAAAAAAGTGATGTATGCATGCAGAACTACCCAAATGGGATTATGGGATATGGATGATGATACGGGAAAAATGTTAATAAAATTCAGCTAATGTGTTCTCTTTTGGACAGATAGATGTTGTTATAATCTGGTAAATTTACGTTTAATCAATATGTATTTCAGTAGCTATTTACTTTCTTGAGACTTGCTGGTCTTACCATGCTGTAATCGTGATCTACAGATACGGTAGAACTAGTAATCCCCTATGATTAATATGTTTGTGTTTGTGCTGATTTGCAAAGGCTGAATGTTAAACACTTGGAATGTATGTTGTAATGATTATTTTCTTATTGCAGTGCTTTAGAGTTTGACCCGCACTGTGGCACACTCTTGCTTGTAGAAAGTAAGTACAGTAATGGAAGTTTTCAGATGCCAGTTAGAATGATTACTTACAGAAACCACTGGGCTTGGCAGGTGTTGGTCTATAACATATCAAACCATTGTACTAACTTCTGCAGGAGGTGATTGGAGCAAAGAACAGCAGAAATTCTTTGACAATCATGATGCCTTTCAGCATCATTTTCAAATGAGATAATTTGAAATAGATCAAGTGCTATGTGTCAGGCTTTGCTTTTATATTTGTGTGGAGGAAAATCTTCAATAATAGAATTAACAGGTTGGAAGGGATGTCAAAGGTCATCTGGTCCAACCTTTCTTGGTGAAACAAAAATGTAGACAAATGGCCCAGCATCATGTCCAGGTGAATGTTAAAAGTGTCCAGTGCTGGTGACTTCACCACTTCACTGCAGAGTTTATTTCAGTTGTTCTCATTGTAAAAAACTTTCCACCTCCAAAAGAAGAAAAATGGAAAGTTTTTTTCTTGAAAAGAGGAAAGTGAGAAGATTGCTTTTTCGGTCTGCTTTCCGTTAGTCACTCTCTCCAAAAGCCTGGGTGGGAATGAATATATAAAATTCAATTTAAGTGGAAGAAAGGATGGAATCCTGCCTTCACAAAAAGCAGCTATGGGTGGTTTTGAACATGTTCAGTTCTGCTTTATTTGGTTTGGGTTTTTATCCTGGCCCGAGTCCAAGTATCACTCTTAATAAACTTGTGTAAGCAAATTTTCTCAAAATAGTCAGAGGATGTGGATTTCCATTACAGCTTCAGATGAACTGTTGGAAAAAATGAATGTGTAGTAAGAAATTAATTTGTTACACATACAGTTTATACAGTTTATTAGGGTCAGAAGGGACCTCCAAAGGCCATTGAGTCCAGCCCTCTTGCTCAAGCAGGTTACAATTTGCCAAAAAGCATCACTGCCTTAAAAGCCTCAATCAACTACACAAAACCACATCCAGACCAGTCTGAAACATCTCCAGAGAAGGGGACTCCACAGCCTTACTGACAACCCTTCCAATATTTGATAACCCTGACTGTAAAGAAGCTTTTCCTCAGATTGTGGCAAAACTTCCTGTGTCCAAGATTGCATCCGTTACCCCCTGTCCTGTCTGATGCCAAGGAAAAGGAGGATTCCTTTCTTCTTGGCGCCCAGCCCTCATGTATTTATAGACAGTGATTAAATCCCCTCAGAGCCTTTGTCTGTCCTAACTAAAAAGTCTCGATTTTTCTCAATCTGTCTTCATAAGGCAGTTGTTCGAGACCCCCCCAGTCATCCTCTGCGTTGAACTCTCGCAATTAATTCTTTATCCCTCTGGAACTGTAGAGACCTGAACTGGACACAGTATTCCAGTTCTAGTTCTCACTGGTTAAACCCATGCAATTAATGTTTGTTGGTACAAACTAGGATATGTAGTAGGGTGTGGAGGTTGGGTTCAGAGGTTGAGTTGACTTCCAGATGCATTCATGAGACTGCTGTTCAGATGTGGAAAGAGAAGGAGAAATTAGTTGAACAAATGCAGAACCAAGGCAACATTGAAGGTTTTTTTGGATGGAGAATTGTCTTATTTATAGTGATGTTTACAGATTATTTTTCAATTTGGTCTTTGATATTAAGCTACAATTTCTCTAAAATAGAAAATCTCAGCAGGTTAAGGCTTGTTTTGTGAAACGTGATTTGCTTTAATTCTTATTTTCAGTTGTCCGTCACTACAAGAACAGAAATATGAGTTTGTATTTAAATTTGCTTTATGATTTAGATCATTAAAGTGCTGATATGGTGCATGCTAGTTTTCACAACATGCTAGCACATTTACTCTGTATTTCTTTGTATTTCTTTATCGGGTTGGAATCAACAATCCTTGGGATCCCTTCCAACCTGATCTACTGTGATAGTGTGATACTGAGCTCTTGGATCTTGCTTATTTGGTTCTGGAACTGTGAAGAGAAAAGGCTAACTCTCAGTACAGATCTCAGTGGCTATCATTCCTTTTATGGGGACAATCTTCTGGGCTTTGTCAACTTCTTTTACTTTTGACATGTTTTTTTTCCTGAAGATGACAGTTCTTTAACAACTTTTAACTTTTCTATGTGAGTAAAACGTACAGGAATTGTGTTCTCACTGTCCTGACTTTATGGCATTCAGCTCTGACACTAATCACTCAGACTTAACTTCCTGTTATCTTTCTTTGAGAGCCATCTCATTCAGGGAACCACAAGGTGTTCTGCTCTCGTATTTGTTGCGGGGATTTCTTTTTGTTTCCTGAATGCTATTTATTTCTATTTGAAATGTTTGCCCTTACTGAGTGGGCATTATGGATGTTTTGAGACACCTGTCAAATCTATAGCAACCCAGATACATATTTAACAACTTCTGGTGACTTGACTATTTTAAGCTTTAAAATTAATTTTCCTTTTATGTTTCTTAATGGTTTTAAGAAAAGTGGTTCCTAGCGTATTGCTAGTTCTCTTCATATTCTCTGTGTGTAACATGGTTGCATGTTTTAGCACTCACAAGATTAGTACTGATCAACTCAATAGTGTGCTTTCTGAAGTGCAAAAGTGAAGACCAAAGGCATGGCTTGGCTGTACTTCAACTTAACTTAGAATTCAATAGGCAACTCAAAAGGATTAAGTGTGTATCTCTAAGTAATTGGACATTGCACATCAACAGGAAGGGTTGTACATCATAGCTGAAACGTGGCTCTGTTGAAAACTGAATCTGAATGTCTCAATGTTTAAATTCTGGCTGGATCTGTGCCATTGGGTGAAGAAGAAAAGCATACTGCCCATTTAAGAACTGCTGTCTGAGGTCTTAAGTGACTTCACTGAAGTTCCTTGCAATGCCTAAGAAAGAAATGCTGTACTATGTTTCAAAGTGGAACTGGCTCAGAGCATCAGCTGGCATCTGCAACTTTATTCCAGCTATGGATCTGGCCACTGACCAAATAGAGACATATTTTAATTGTGAGCATTGTATCTTTGCCAGTTCAATTAGCACTTTCAATATTTTGATCCAAATTGGTATTTGAGCCCTGATTCTTTGGATGAGTTCTGTAAGAACAGCCAATGTTTTAACATCAAACATGAAAAATAATAATGTTGTATGATCTCTGCTTCCAAAACTAAACTAGCCCTTTGGAGGCAACTGCAGCATATAAACCAGAGCTCCCTCGTGACTCCTCCTGTAGGATTCTGTTCTAGCCTGTATGTTGTTTTACACCCTCCCAGACTGTAATTACTTTGTGATACTGATCAGTCTCCTGCTTATCTTGCTTCTTATTGTGATTAACAACTTTAAGGTGATTTGTGTAGGAAACCGTTCCTGTTTATTCTAGCAAATGAAGACTGAAATAATAATATTTTGCTCTGCGATCTCCTATTGCTGCTCTTGTTAATATATGGAGCACTATTCTGTATTGAATATGATTTGAAGCTGAAAATGAGACTCTATTTGTACCCTATAGTGTTTACCTCCATACTCTGGTGACCAATAAGATCTCTCTTAAGACTCATTATCTTTCAGACTTTGTATTCATTTAGTTCCTGGTTTTCTTTCTTGAAGAAAATTTTCCATTCTTCAGGTTGTGTGTATTGCTATCTGTTGGATTTGCCATCTTTTTTTGCTTTGATAATATGACTGATTCTGTGTTGGTTTTAGTCTGTAGTTGTTATCACACCTTCTGAGCATCA
This sequence comes from Phoeniculus purpureus, assembly GCA_028565055.1. Classification (NCBI taxonomy): domain Eukaryota; kingdom Metazoa; phylum Chordata; class Aves; order Bucerotiformes; family Phoeniculidae; genus Phoeniculus; species Phoeniculus purpureus. The sequence goes on along the minus strand of JAOXOE010052966.1, from coordinate 21,398 downwards.
GTGTACTCCTGTAATCAGAAATGTGACTTTGTGTTGCCATGTGGAAATTGCAGTCCTTAGATTTGCCCTAGCAGTGACAGAATAGAAACACATATATCAGGGATAGTGGATTGGAGATACAAGATGTGGTGCTGTGATGGTGGTGGGGGGCTGTGTTTTGGCCAGGATACGGAGCAATTTCAGATGTATGTAGTAAAAATGCTGTTGGGTGATAGTACTGCAGTAGTACCTTAGGGCTACCTTGCAGTCCTTGCCCAGCTTTGTTCTGTGTGTCTCAGATTCACTGTACCAGCCTTAGACCTCAAACCTACCTTTGACTGGGAGGACAGGGGTTTATAATTACGTGTGTGTGTGCACCTGCTGCTCCTCATCCTGCAGTGCAGTAGGCAGTTTCATACTTCAAGTCCATGGGGTTTGACATGTACAGCAAAGAACCACATAATTAAATTATTCTAGGTTCAGAGAACTGAGCTGAAAATATATCTGACTTAACTTTTATTATAGGATGAAAGGAATAGGGACAGAAAATCAGTTCAGCTTCAGGAAAGAGGAGAAGGAGAACGGGTAGGTAATGGAGTGAGACCAAGACTGAAATCCCATTTATTTCTCCAGCAGTGCTCTGATACTCAGTGATGTTGCGTATTAAATACCAGTGCCAGGAAAGCTTCACATGGTTTCCCCAGAGGACTAACATATGTTGGGCTCACTGCAGTAAGGGAGAAACAAATGTTTTTCTCCAGAGTTGAGACTGTAATGTTTTAATTCCTGTATGAGCTAGAGCATGAATTGCTGGAGAAATCGGCAAGCAAAACAAAACTGAAACAATAGGGATGAAAGGGAACGTGTCCTGTCTGCTGCTCTCCCGTGATTTAAGCTTGGTGGTTTGTGCAACTGTGAAGACATGCAGCACATCTAGGACGTGTCTGTCTGGAGTTTTGCAGGGTGGGTATGAAAGGGGCTGCTCAGATGCTGCCTGGAGAGGGAAGTGGTGCTGAAAATGTTACTTGTAGAAATGCAGCTCTCGTCATGCACTGGGATTATTTCCAACAGGTAACAAAGTGTGGTAGCACTTCTGGAGAAACTGATAAGTAGTGAAGGATGAAGAGGAATGTTGGTTGATTGAAAAAATAGAGATTTGGAAACAAGTGACTTTGTAAAAGGCTGAGTGACGGTATGAGAATTTTCTTTGAGGCTGACCATAACATTTATAGGAAGACTGATAGAAACAAGGTAGAGGGAGAATTGAAGCATGAAGTTTGATGCATGTGTTTCTCTCGTTCAAATAATGAAGACACTGAAATTTATGTTCTTTCACTCTTGAGTAACTGAAGTCAGTTCTAAATGAAAAATCCGTATTTTGCTTTTCCAAGTTTTGATAATCTGATTCCACTACAGTAGATGACTTTAGTGGAAAGTCATGCAATAAATAGCAGCAAATTTTGCATTTCAAAATACAAGTGTATTTTTTTTTTCCCTTCAGCCTTAAATACTGGTTGTTTAGGTGTTTCATTTTAGAGAATTAATGGAAAGCTGATGCATGAGGACATGTTCAGCCTGGTGTAAAACCCAGAAAGCAGTGGTATTCACTTCTTCATCACAAATATTTGTTCACTAGTTCATTCTTGCACCCTACAGTTAAAACCAGTGGATTGAAATAGTTTAATAAGAAATGCCAAATAAAACATTACTGTACAACACATTTTAGTAAAGCTGTTTCTGACAAAATTCAGTGGTAGTAGGTTACTGTTAAATTCTTCAATCAAAGCACAGTAAATATTTTTACAAGGAAGCACTTTGGCATCAATTAACATCTGGTGACACCATGTAACTTTTCTGCACCCCGTCATTTGGAATTTAGAGACATTTCAGATTAAGTATATAATTTTCAGGACAAAATACTGTGTCAGAATCCTGTTGTGAATGAAAATGACATAATTATTTTAGCTGGCTGTTGTATTTGTAGAGTCAGTAATGGATTAGTTGCTGCTAATATTATTTCAAAAGTATCCCTGGAGTTCTGTAGTTTCTTTTCAGCTGTTGGGAGCCTATTATTAAAAATAATAAAATAAAATCACTCTTCTTGTCAAGCTCTTGTAATTAATAGCTAGCAATTCAATATTTCATTAAGCAAGAAGTGGACTCAAGTAATTATTAAATGGAAAACTGGAAATACAATAGAAATGTGGTTAAGAAAGCCTAGAAAAAGGTGAGAGCTGATCTAGTATTAACCATGGCTTTGTTTCTCTTGGTTAAATATGTGTTTGTACACTTAAAGTGAGGTGTTGCGGTTTGATACATCTTTTAATTCCATTTTATAGCCCCTATGATGAAACATTAATGTTGTTGTTTCAGAAATAGAAGATCAGTTAAACTATCAAATTGCTGTAACTTTAAGAATTGTTTATTTTCTGCTGCATTACTACTTGACTTTGTAATAGTGGACACAGCACTTCTGGTGTGGGGTTGGGGCAGCCAGCCATAAAACCTCCAACAGACCCACAAAACTAAAGTTCAGAAGGGTAGTAACAAGTAATAGTTTGAATCTGGCAGATTAGCAGTCTATAGAGGGAGACTCTGAAGGTCTTTTCCAACCTTGACGATTCTATGATTGTACGAAAGCTCCCATCGGTGCGTGTACAAACCAAACAAATACTGAAACTACACTATTACACTAAGACTTTGGGTTTAGGTTTTCTGGACTGAATATTGGTCTTGGTTGAAATCACTTCAGTTACAAGACTGAAATCAGAACTTGTTCTTATTATCAAAGACTGTGTAAGCATGTATTGGATGAATCCTTCCTGACAACACTTGAGAGTAAGAGCAAACTAGGAGCTTGTTCCTTGTTGTACCGAAGACAAAACATGGTTTCAGCTTCTGTGATCAGGTTACACTTCAAACGGTGAAATTAGACTTTTTCATCAAATTCCGTGCTGCGAATTAACATCTAGATACTCTAGGTTGTTGGTGCTTTGTACATAAGTAATCACTAAGGAAATATTCAAATAAGTACAGCTTTATGTATGCTTTCCGAAGCAGCAAAGAGTAGCTGTATTTGGTATTAAGAGAAGGTAAGAAGTACCACTACTCCAATTAGCATTTTAACTGCACTCTGATGCAAGTCATGAAGAAAGTGGAAATGTAAATGTTATCACGAGTAAGAGTCCTAGCATGGTTAGAATAATCCCAGTTATGGTAACTGGACTCCAGACTGAAGTATAATTGCAACAACTCCTAGGGAAAATGAAAACACTATAAAATAATAACAAGTTGCCCATTATTGGTAGTTCAAGCAGCCTCGAGTCTCTCTCGAGACAACACTAGAAATGTGCCATCAGACTTGCTCAGCAAATGAACTGCTCTGTTACTGGCCTTTCTGACAGTGGCTGGAAGTTCCTCTCATACTTTGTTTCTTTGCAATGATAAAATCAATGTCAAATAAACTCTTTGGAAACTGGTAATATTCTGGTTCCATAGCAGAGACACTGAGAACTCACCTATCACATGTAGTTCTGTGTGCTGCAGAATTATGTGACATGCATTAGCAATGTCTGCTTTAGAATGCTTGCAGTTCACAACGCTTGCTTTTGTTTTTTGCATTGGTACTGCCAGGATACCCAAATGGCTGTTGGTCCCACTGACTCAATACACGTGTCCTTCTGATGGAAGTGCAAAATTCACTTTACTCTTCTCTCCTTGTAATCTCCATCATGTTGTAGTTTGGCTACAAATATCATTTACAAAGTTGTTTCCTTGAAAAAATCTGAGTAAATTTCTTCAGCAATCAGTGTTAGGTGAGAGACGTTACAGTTTGAAAGAAAAAACCCGATGACTGACAACATCCTCATGAACTCTGCAGAGGCAATTGTCAAACACTTGCAGATCCACAGTATTTTTTAATTAATAATGTAGATTTAGATCCATGAAGCTGCCACAAAGGAAGTAGAAAGTTGATGGGAAGAACCAAGAAAAACTGTCAAACTACTACTTGTACCGTACGTTTCATTTGCACAAGATCCATGCAGTAGTGAGGGTGGGGTAAGAGTTTTAAGTTTAATATGGAAAATTCTGCCTCAGGAATCCAACAATTTTTAAATCACCCACACCCCTGGTTGATTTGTAATGCAGACACATCCCAGCAAAACAGCCAGCAGTCACAAGTTCCCTCAAGTTCAATTACTATTAATGCTGCACCTGCAACAGCACCCATTAAATGTCTTCTACAATAACTAAATGGAAAAACTGAGCGACAAAAGCGGAATTATGTTGTGAATTTTCTGACTGTTGTCGTACCAGAGAGCAGCTCAGACCTGCTCCTCAGGTTTTCAGCATTAATTAGGGGCTTTTTTGTTTAGGACTTTGTATGTGATGGTCTTTGATGCTAGCAAATGAGCTTTGGATTTACTATGTGCACTGCAGGTAGTTGCAATATTTTTTTCTGAGAAGGATAATTCCTTTTCTTACAAAGTTAAAATAATACAGAGATGTCCATCCAGTGGGAATAAAGGGATGACTAAATACGAGTCATTCATTCTCTCTGTTATTTTCTAATGTCACATCAAAGCAATTTGTCATCTATTTCTTTTCAGATGCAAGTCAGAACTGTAGTTAAACTTGGCTTGAAAAGAACATTAAGGAAAATGTATTTGTATTTTTCCCTAGTAAGACGCTATTAGATCTATATCAGTTCAGTAGAAATTTATAGTTGCTATATAAAGGACTGTATGATTCAGACATTCACGCTACTTTCCATTGCAGTGGGGACTTAAAAAGTGTCGCACAGCATCATATGTGTTATAGACAAACTTCCTTGGTCACAGTGAGATCCTGCTGATAATGGGGCAGGGATTTGGCTACCAAATAGAAGTCAACCTGAGATGAGACTTCAGGTTAAGAATTCATGGCAAGGAAAAGTATTGCATTGTTTCAACTTTATTTGGATTGAATGGACATTAAAGCAGAATCCTTTTCTTTCCTGTTTTTTAGGTATCTTGAAAACGTTTGCCTAAGTCTGTTGCATCCACCACAATTATTAACTGAAAAAAAAGTGGTTTGTTTTTTGCTTTTCAGAAAGTGTGTTCCAACGTTAGGGGAAAAAAAGGCTGTCTTTTTACCAGCTTGTGGAGGTGGCTTTTCTGTCCTGACCAAGATGTTGATGTGTTTGGCGTGAGGAAATACAAACCGAATAAAGCCAGGATAGATTGTTTCTAGACCTTTAAAACGTGCACGGTTCTTTTTAAAAACACACTGTTGGGTACAATTGTACCAGATGACTGTTGTAAAAGGATTGCTCTGGATTGCCAGGAACATGAGCAAGTAAAACAGGTAGTAAACAAAATTTAATTGCCTTTCATGCTTATGTGAAAACCTATTGTTGTAGCTTTAGAAAATGAGTGGCAGTGATGTCCCAAACTGGTGACAGATTGCTTGATTTTATCTACTGAAAAACCACTAACTTCAAGGAAGACTAATTTTAGTGAGTGATAAATGACTGTAAAAATAAACTTTGGGGCTTAAGCAGAGCCTTGTGTGTCTGCTGTGCAGGAATTTAAGCCCATGTACCAGCTCTAGTGACTCATACAGTTAGGAGAGAAAGGATTGCATTCCCTTCTTTTCAGTCCATCATTCTCTGTGGCCTCTTCCACAGACAGTTGAAGCATTTGAAAAGACTTTTTGCACACTGCAATTGCAAGTTCACCTATATTGTGATCAAAGCTGTTCAAATCATGTCACTGAGATTGGTTTGGCCACACACATTTCTGTACAAGATTCATAACAGGCTTTGGGGAACAGTGGGAGGAAGGTCTAACTTGATTTCAGCTTTTGATAGGAGAACCTGAGTGGCACCTGAAATCCATCAAATGAAAATACCTGTTCGCATCAGCAAGAAATGAATTGTACAGATATTTGTAATGTAATTTTTACACCCTGTGGTGTCATTTATGGATGGATGCAGCATCTAACACACCCCACCCCCCATTCTGTGATGTGTGAGAGTTTAATTTTCCTTGGCCACTGTTATCGATGATCTTATATTTTTAAAAATTGTTTTCAAGAACTGTTTTTAGCAGTACTATTGCTTATGTAGCACTTCACAGAGGAAGCAAATGACTTGTATTGCCTGTGAGCATTTACAGCAGAGAGTAAGAGCTATTCAGTGGGTGGTCGGAAGGGGAAGAAGCTGTAAACTGAATGGTTTTCTCTTGTCTGCATAGACAAAAGTGGAGTGACAGTGGTGTGTCTTATGGGTCTTATTACCTCTAAGAGCTAAATGGACAGTGCTTGGTCAAAGGTTGGGCTTGATCTTAAAGATCTCTTCCAACCAAAGCTATTCTGTCATTCTGTGATGAAGTGGAAACCAGCTTTTGGCTCCCCCTGAGGGCCCTCTCATGCCGTGATCCTGAAGGAGAAGGTAAAAGTAAGAGATTGTTGGAGTGTACAACACTGTGAAGGCTCTGGACAGCACTGTGGACAGTTACTGTGAGAGTGTGTGTTAGGCTGGAGACTCTACTATTTCATAACACTGGACTAAACAGAAAAGAAAGGACCCTCTCAAATAATTTCTGTGGGTCAACTACAGTTCTGACACAAGCCAGTTTCATTTAGATATGAGGAAAATAATCTTTATTGTGCTGGTGACAGAGCACTGGAACAGACTTCCCAGAGAAATTGTGCAGTCTCCTTCTCTGGAGGTGTTGAAAACCCTACCTGGATACAGCCTTGTGCAATATGCTCTAGGCTGTCTTGCTTTGGTGGGCAGTGTAGTTTGGACTAGATGGTCTCTAGAGGTCCCTTCCTGCTCCAGGGATAGTGTGATTTGGGTTGATATTGTAGACTTTCTAGCATATACAGTCATGAAACAAAGCAGTGGTACTTGTACTGGTAGCAGGAATGATGTAATCACCTTTTTCCATATAACAACAATAGCTGAAAAATGATGGATGTGTAGATGTAAGGCTGTGCTCTGTAGCACTGTTGATGCCTCTATTAAGATTATCCTTGACTAGTGACTGTCTTGACTAGTCTTGGTCGGCTCCACTGACATGCTCCGAACACACATAAGACAGGAGTCCCAGGCAGGAGTAGAGTTATATGTAGACAAGCACATAGAAACCACAGATACAGGCAACTGGCAGTTTGGACAGTTTTGATAAAGGTTAGCTAAGATGCTCATAAAAAAATAATTAATTGTTAAACATCTATATGATGTTTTATTTCTTTTCCTCAGCTTGGCTTTTAAGTAGTCAAATCAGAATTTTATATAAAGTAAGAGGTTTGTTTCCATAGAAAATACAGCATGAACCATCATTCACATGATATTGTGATGTCAAATGTATATCGTAATTCCAGTATCCTAAAAGATGCTACAAGCTGTTTAGCTGATGCTACAAGATGCACTTTTAACTGACTTATTGCTTGATATATTGTAGTTGAGATCAAATTCATTAGAGCTATCTTCTAAAACTACTTTATTGCAGGCTTTGAAATTTTACTCTTGTTCTATTCATGTTGTGTACGAATCCTATGTGATGTGCACATGTAGTTCCTCTAGACAGCTGCACTTAAATGTGACTGAGAAAAGTTATAAAAAAAGGGAGAGTGTACAAAAACACTCCTTATGTTTCATGAGACACCTCTGTATTAAGGGTCTTGCAGAAGTAATTTCAGTATTATTTGAGAATCTCAAAATAATTGAAAAAATGAAAACCTAGCTGAGGTTTTAGGATATAGATTTTATTAAGTCCTATCCAGGAAAGCTCTATGTAGATTTACTCGCAAATAAATATGCGGTGGAATTTGCACTACAGCTTTACCATGGTATGTGAGGGATGCAAATGAACGTAACTAAATGTGCCACAATATTTAATCCTAATTTACTGCTATAACTGTTAATTGCCCAAGAGCCAGGGAGAACAAATCTTCACAGTATTAAAGTGTACTTATCATTTTGCCAGTTAATTCAGATATGCTAATGATTTTGGTTTATGTGCACATGGATAAGCTAATCTGGCTTAATCTGGTTTTACGTGTGATGCGAGAAGAGATACTGACCTGCAAGCACAGATAGATGCGCAAGCTTTGTATGCATTAGAAAGCTTCTAGATTTATCATATATTTGTCATATATTAGAGTGTTAACTTTCAGTGGGTACTTGGTGTTTGGTGGGTTTTGATAAGTAGGTACTGCAGATTATGGTTGCCATGATGTAGAAATGTATCGCTGCTGGTTTCGTCATTGCAGAAATGGGTCAGCTGTCATCCTTTTCCTGTCAAAGCTGTAGAACAGACTTGACTCCTGCAGATAATGTATGCAGATGCTTCTTTAACTTTGTTTCTTGACCAGTCAAGCAGTTTTGGAGGCCAGAAGGCAAGAAGAAGGTCTCAATTATCAAATTAACTCTTTTCAGATCTATGAAGGTAACATAAGTTGAAACGTGGATTCTGACTTAATCAGACAGGCATGATGTGGGTAAAACCAGCTCTTTCCAAGACTCCTTCCTCATTTCCACTCAGTGCTTAGTCATTTGCTTGAATCAGCCTTGCTTATTTTCACAGAAATGTTTCCTAGTTGTTATTAAGAAATCGTTTTCTGAACAAAAAAGGGAATGTTTTTAAAAGACTTTTTTTGTTGTGACTATTCTTCAGGTGAAAAGAGATTCTCTTCAGAATTAAAAAACACTGAACTTGGCAGAAGCTTATTCTCTACTGAGTGTGTGGAGGTTTTTCTGAGTTTATTTTTTGGCAAGTTTGCCAGTGGCTTTTTTATGTGGTTGGCTGGGTTTTATTCTTTGTAGGAGGTTGTGTTTCTGGCTTTTTTGAGGGTTTGTTTGGAGGGAGCTTTGAGTGGAGGGAGGGCTCGCTCTCAAGGAGATTTTGTAGTTAAGGAAATTCTATACAAGGAATATTTAACAAAGATAATGATTCCTGAAGGGTGAGCTGGTTTGGGGGTTTTATTGGGTTTTTTTTAGTTTTCCTCAAAGGTGTTGTTCCGAGTGGATTCTGGGACTAATGTGAAAGCATGGTGTGTGACTTCATGTAAGGCCGAGTATGTTTAAGGCTCCCACTGAGAGCTCAAGCATTTTGACTCCTTTGAACTGCTGAAATTATGCTAGAAAATGGGATTGAAGCTGTTCACTTGCTCATGTTGTTTTGGTACGCTGGAAATATGGAAGTGTTGAGCAGTACATCTACTGGGATTCTCTAGTGGCACCAGCAGGTTCTTTGGCTTTCCACGTGTCATTTCATCTTCTTTATGTGTTCCGTGTTAGCTTTAATCTAATTCCAAGAGTGCTCTACTAATGTAAAATGTGCTCAGGCTTTCCAGTTCATATATGAGAAATAATAAAAGGCCAGCCAGCCCATTCTGCTTCCACTTCTTTCATTCTCTGTGCTCTGCTTCCATGCTGTGGTTCAGAAAACCACCCTGGATTAACTGCATAGATGACTGAAGGCATTTAATATCTTGAGAGAATGAGACAGTGCAAGAGAAATATAACATAGTACACCAACCAAGAATTCAAACAATGTGGAATTTATTTTCAGTTCTGAATTGTTTGGGTTTGTTCATGTTGGTTTGGATTTTTTTTCAATAATCTTACTCACGTCACTTTTGGACTTTTGTGTTTCTACTCTTTTCTTCAGTCTTTTCAGGCCTTACTTTATATTAATCAAACTGCTCAGAAATTTGGGGTTGGAACCCAAAGCAATTTTGTTTAAACATGAAAAGTGAATTTTGTACTTGTTTTGAATAGTGCTAGTAGGGAAAAGAAATATTTATGCTTTCTTAGGAAAGTACTCAAAGCTATATGGCAGTTGGTTTATTTCGTATATGTATGCAGACTATAGATGTGTCAAATGTAAACAGCAAGCCCGCAGAAACGTGTTCCAGTCTGCCCACAGCAGCTGGCACAGTGCTTTTTATGTGAATAGAAATACATGACAAATCTAAAATTAAAATCTGAAATGAGAGAAACCTTGGACTTTTTTTGACAAATTTTATTCTGGAAGTCAGTGAAGCTGTGAAAAACAACCAAACAAAGAAAGGCAACCTCTTACTCTTTACCATTGTCTTAGAAGAAAATCCATTGTCTAACTGAAGGTGCCACCAACTGCAGGTGTGTGATTGCAGTGGTTTGTCTTGGTGCTGCCCTCAGCCAGTGCTACATAGTCCAGAGATTAAGACAGAATGAGGAGAAGATGAAGATCACCCTTGCAGGTAGCATAAGAGAAATGATTAGGTGCTGAGTCTCAGAATTAAGCATCCACTACTTCTGAGCACTAAAAAGCTGGTTTAAGCATTTCTGGTTCCCCACAAGCCAGTTCAGTGTCCCAGTGTTCATTTGTCCAAACCCTACTGCAGAGCTGTTAGAAATACTTACAATGTGCATGCACATCTCGCCATGCCCTATTGTGAGCTTTCTGCCACAGTGCTACCAGCTGGTTTAGGTAGTTGTACTATGTTATATGAGTGATGTGTCCCTCATGTGCTACAGAAAAATTGTAAAGCATAGCAAAATCAGTAAGTGACAGTGCAGCAATCAAAGCAGAAGAAACTTCTTGCATGCTTGACAGCAGGAAATCTTGACGCTGCTTTCTGAACTCAGTATAAACTATTAGAGAGCCAGACTATTATGATGGAACATATAAGAGCAAGATTTACGTGGCAATATTTGGCGGTGACACTCTATGAAGTATAAACCATAGGAAGTGTAAAGCTATGACATGGCCAGTTTCAGGGAGGAAAAAAGTCATCTAATATCTAAAATCAATAACGCAGTGAAATAATTTTCATTGATGAATGAGCACATCAAGCCAGATGGCATAAGTAATGACTACAAATGTAAATGTACTGGTCAAAGACGCGCTAAATGAGAACCGTTCACCTTGAATGTTTTGTTTATGATTTCAAAAAGCAGGAAACCAGTGATGTTTAAAATTTAGTATGCACTTGAGATTTTTGACACAAGTAATCGGCAAATGAAGCTGAAAGTACTCAGTATGATTAAAAATGTTGACACCGTGTGCTGCAGAACACAGTAATTTGTTGAGTGTTTATACTTAGAGAAGTGATTTAACGCAAAGTAAAACCAAACCAAACAACTCCCTGAATCCATTAATTTAGTTTTTGAATTCCTGTTTAGAGTCAAATTATGTTTAGAAATCTTCACTTTGTGAAACTTCACCTAATGGAGAAAGTTCGTAAGGAATCAATCTGATGTAAGTGAAAACTCCACAACTCCTTTTCACTTTGATCATCACTCTTCAAGCAAAAATTTTGTACTGATAACTTTTATAATCTTCTAGTGGGGGTAAATGTTGAGATTTAACTTCTGTTTAACTTAATTTGGAATTGGGGCAGGTCTGGAACTAAGAGTTGCTATGACAACTCTTCATAAGCAACTTGGAATTCCAGGCTCTCCCCACTTCAGTTCTGGCCGATTGTACCTCTGCAAACAACCATACTGGGCTGAGGAGAGGAACTGGTGTTTCAAAGCTTCCAGTTTCCTGTACATGGTGCCTCTTGATTCAGCAATCAAGCATGGTATTGGGGGTATAGGCTATCCCCTGGCAGCTATCTATTACCCTGTAGTGTGGTGATGAAGTTTTGAAATGGAGGAAGAGTAGCAGGCAGCTTGTGGAAGGGGAAGAACTTTGAGATTTATGTAATAGGGAACTTACCTTTAAAGGAATTGCTGGCACTGAGCGGAGGATGCACAGAATTAGCTATGGACACCACAATTCCACAAGGGAAAGGACTGTTGGAGGTCTCTTTCCCTTAAGGAGAGGGAGGTAGCAGATCTCAACCAGGTTATATAAAAATGTGTGATTAATTTCTATGGTTTTTGGGTAGTGGGGCTTTTATGTTGTGTGAATTAAATTATTATATGAGAGAAGCTTTTTTTCCAAGTGCAGTATTAAAAACATTGTGATTTTGAATGTGTCATATTTGAAAGTGCATAGCTTACTAAGTGCTAAGGGGGAAAAGAATCGTGGGACAAGAATTAGCAGGGCTCATTGAATCGGATTTAAACTTTGAAGTGGTGTGGTGTGGGAGATGGTGAGCTATGCAGCAGCAAAGACACAAGGGTCAGTGGTAGGCTGGTAACTGTTGAAGTGTTTGAAAATAGTCAGGTGGGAGTTGGGGGTTCTCCCACAAAAAAGGTGGTGCACTTGCTAGCCCAGCTGAAGTGCATCTACACTGACACATGCGGTGTGGGTAACACGTATAAGGAGCTGGAAGCTATTGTCCAGAGAGAAAGCTATAGTTGCCGTTATGGAGATGTGGTGGCATGACACTCACAGCCAGAGTGCTGCAGTTGGTGGCTACTGTCTTTACAGGAGGAGCAGGCAAGAAAGGAGAGGTGGTGGAGTGGCTCTTTATGTTAGGGAGGGATAAGAGTGTTCACAACTTAGTGGTGGCGATGATAGGGGTTGAGTGTTTATGGATAAGAATCAAGGGGAAATCCCCCAAGGCAAATTTTGTGGTGGGGTTTTGTTGCAGACAGCTCAACTAGGAAGCGGGGCAGATGAAATACTCTGAAAGCAGTTGGGAGAGGTCTCACAATTGTTACCCTTTGTTCTATACTACTTTTCTATGTCATTGTTGTGAGGGTGATGGAGCACTGGAACAGGCCACTCAGAGAGGTTGTGAAGTCTCTGTCTCTGCAGAGTCTCAAAACTCACCCAGATGAGTTTCTGTGTGGCCTGCGATCCTCCTTTGGCAAGCAGGGTTGAACGAGATGATCTCTGCTGGTCATTTTACTAGTAAATTGTATTCCTTGGCCATTAAGGAGATTCTTTAATGTGTTACCAGGTTTTTTGGTGATAGAAAGTTATAAATGAGAAGGGCGAAATGTGGAGGAGTGGAAATACCTTCTAACGTTAGAGCACACGTGGCCAGGTTGTGGAGCTGTAAGCAAATGCCTGTTGGAAACACACAAAAATCCCAGCTGGCTTGTCCACTAGCAATCTCAAATGGTGGGTTTTTTGGTCTTCCTGCTGTCAGAGGCTGCTCAGAGTTACAGGAATTGTATCGTGTTTCAGTAATTAAAGCTGCATGCTGAATCTGACAAGAGGAAATGCTTTGCATCCAAATGACTCTCCAGCACAAGGGCAAGCAAATGGTAACCCAATCCACCCCAGCAGTGTGCCTGCTCAGTGCTGCTCTGAAGCAATCATAGTCATAGGTTGGAAGGGATATCCAAAGGTCGTCTAGTCCAAGCCCCCTGCAACAAGCAGGGCCGTCACTCACCAGACCAGATTGCCCAGTGCCCCATCCAGCCTGAGTGTCCAGGGACGGGGCTTCTACCACCTCGCTAGGCAGCCTGTTCCAAGGATCCACCAGCCTCAGATCAAAGGAAGGAGTAAATCACTCCAGTATTTGGCATAATCAAGTACGTTTCTAAATCACGTCCTACTTAGACAGCAGCCCAAACGAGCTATACAGGAAAAATACAAAGTTAAACAAAATCATTAGTTGTGTGAATTTGATACCAAGGGGGTTTTTTACTTGAAAGAAGGCCCCACTGGGTTTGTACACTATTTGGTTTTAAAAAACTTGTTCTTTTCCAGTCGGCATTCTCAATGGGGAAGACAATCTATCATTTAATCAGTTGTAGTGAGAAATCTGTGTGGTGTCATTTACAAACGTGGGTCGGTAATGAACTAGAAAACAAAATACTTTTAATGGTAGTGTAAATTAGGAAATAAAAAACGGTCTGGCTCATCTTTCCTCAAGTTTTCTCTTGCTGGTTTCAATGGAATTGGCCTCATGTACAGGAATCTACATGGGTTTATCCAATACCTGCGTTATGGACAAGAAGTACTGTGTGAAGAAACATTAGAATAAGGCTTTTAATATTTTATTCGGGCTGAGTGAAGCAGAGAGAGGAATGCTTTTACAAGCAGAAATCACTAGTAAGAGATTGTAATGCGAAAACCTATTGCTAATGCTTGCACATCCCATTTTTCATTTTATGTTTTAACCTTTCTAGGGGGAATAGATTCACAGAACTATAAAGGAAGGTAGTACTATAAATCAAAAAAGAGTTAGGAAAGAACATTCCCAGAAATGCTTAAAATTTAAGAATCTGTTTTGAGATTCCTACAAAGCAGTTGTCAGGGCATCCATTACTCCTACATTACATAGCTATTACCCTTAAAAGTTCAAACCGTGTTCTGTGGAAAAGGTATTTATAGCTGGACTGTACAATCACTATTCAGGCAGGTACTGAGACTTGTAAAGGCACTGCTGCTTACACCAGTATAGAAATACATCCTCTTAAATATGAGGTTGGCTTTATCACACACAAATTTCAGTGTTGTGCCAGCGTAGAGGATTTCTCTAAGTGCGCGACACCACTAAAACTAAGCTGAGCAAGCAGCTGTGAGCTGTGCTGCATGTACCTGGTATCACCTGAATGTCTTGTAAAAAAAAAAAAAAAAGTTTATGTATATAATTATACATCTTTTGTTTAGCTTTAGGTTGGATGTTAGGAAACACTTCTTCACAAAAGGATGGTCAGACATTGAAATGGGTTGCCCAGGGGGGTGGTGGAGTCCCCATCCCTGGAGGTGCTTAAGATTGGACATGGCACTTAGTGCCATGGTCTAGGTGATTGTGGTGATATTAGGTCATAGGTTGGGCTTGATGATCTTAGAGGTCTTTTCCAGCCTCAATAAATCAGTGATTCTGTGATAATTGACAAGCACTTAAAGAGAAAATTTAACTTCCCTTTACAACACTAAGGTCTAATTCATACAAACCACTCAAATGGTGTTTGATACACAGGAAATACAGACCCTTTTTAACAAGACACTTCCTTTCATGGCTGTGAATAGAGAAGATATAGGCCCACACTTTCATCACTGCCAATTTTACTTTGGGATAGAACCTCAGTTGTAGCTATGTGTTATGGATACTGTGTAGGAAGGAACAAAGTGTTCTCTGGGTGTAAATCCTCTACTTAAGAGCAATTGGCACCAACCTTTTTGAAAATAGAAGGGTGCTGTATTTTGAGGTGGCTTATCATAACACGATGGTAACGCAAACAGTGTGTGTGCACAGAGAGCAAATCACAATATCCATGTGCAGCTGGAAACCTGGAAGTCTCTTTGAAAGCAGTTTCAGTGTGATGATTTGAAATAGGGATATTTCTGAGGGTTCTCAGTGATTTCTCATGGCTAGTGGTTTAAAAGGATGGAGGTTCGTTGTTGTTGTAGTGCTTTTTTGAATTTTGACTTCATGTTTTGAATTGCTAATCAATTGCTTTAGTGAAAAGTATAGAACTATGTGTTTGTTTTTTAAAGCAGCGTCTCCTGTGGTTTTAGTAGACAGGAAAATACAAAGCCTGAGAATATAGGAGTTCCCGTCACTAAGAACGATGCATGGGTTTTGGTGGCTGACATTACTGATTTGTAGTGTTTGTTTTGTACCTGCTTTATGAAAGAGAAGACTTCTTATGTCGTGGAGCTGTCATTGTGCCAACAGCTTTCAAAGGCTGCAGAAAGGATTACTAATTGTAAATGTACTGGTGAAATGTTTATCTATTTACCAATAATTTAATTGTGAAAAGGACTAACTCTTTTAATCACACCTAAACAGCTCATTTTAATAAACAGAGTACTCTAGCTGATATTAAGAGACCCAATTCTTATTCTTATCCCTAGTATGGACTTGCTGTCTGACCTTGAGCAAGTTACCACCCTTGTGGTTGCCACTCTTGACTGACTTGTAATTGGTGTGTTAAAATCATAGGGCAGAAATGGTGACTTTTCATAGTATTTGAGATTGTGCCATTCACGTAAGGGCCTCAATATCAATGTCAGTATTTCAATCTGCTGGGCACTACTGTTGCACAAATGTATAATACACTATAATAATAACAATAGAACTGTAGATGGTAAAGCAGGAAAGAATACCTGAGTGGTTAGTTTTTAACAAGAAATGATAATGGAGCCTTTATCTTGCATTTACCATGTGTATTAGAAATAGTTCTCTTCCACCTCTTTATCTGCGTACCTTGATTATAGGTAAAACAATATCAAAAATAATTAACTTTTATCTTGAAGGCTTGGAAGTAACAATACATTAATCACTGAGACACCTTATTCAATTGCTGATTTCGTGGTATTTGTCCAATTATCTTTTGAAATACTATGAACTTTGCTTATCTTAAATCATAGTCTAGACAAGTTCAGCTGTAGCTATAACTACTCTTTGTTCTCAGCTTTATGAAGCACAAATTCATTACAAAAGATTAAATCTCTGAATATGTTTTCAGCACACACTGCGTGTTTTCTTCTCAGGGTATCTTGATCGCTGACTTCTAGAAAGTACTTGTTTCAAATACAACCTGGTTAGTTGGCAAGAACAGTGCAATAACAGTAATAGAAAGTAGTTAGCTGTGCTATGTACTACGTAACAAATTTAAATAGACTTTGTATAGTTTACAAGGACTTAGCCCACTTTAGTTCCACCTCTGTTTTTTTAGGATCTAAATATTTGTAGAACTACAGGTGATGCTCTTTCCCAAACAGTAAAACAGAACCCATTCAGTCACAGTTATAAAAAGAGATTTATTTCTGCAGGCGTATAATAACGTAGAATTATGCTGTAAATTCTTCTTGAAGTCTCGAGGTCTGTCCTATTTCCTCTTTATATTACCATGTACTCTGTTCTGCCTGCATTAAATTATTCATACAAAAATTCCTTAGACAAAGCAATTGGTGAGTGACAGTTCTTTATTCTGAGATGATCTCTGATGTGGCTTGTCTCTCTCCAGGATGCTGTTAGACACCTTCTGCATGACCACACTAAGGCTGTGAAATTTTGGTCACTTTGTTTGTGGGTGAGTGCAGACGGAATCACAGAATATCTTCCATTGGAAGAGACCACTAAGATCATAAAGTTCAACCTTAGTCCCAGTCACCCTTAAACCATGTCACTCAGCACTGTGACCATCTGCCTTTTAAATACCTCATGGGATGGAGACTCTGAACTGCTCTGAGTAGCCTATTCCAAGATTTGATAACCCTTTCAGTGAAGAAATTCGTCCTAACATCCAGCCTAAAGCTCCTTTGGTGGAGCTTGCAACCATTTCCTCTGGTCCTATCTCTTGTCACCAGCAAGAAGTAGCTGAGCCCCTCATTGTTCCAGCCTCCTTTCAAACAATTGTAGAGAGCAATGAGGTCTTCCTGCAGTCTCCTTTCCTGCAGCATAAACAACTTGCAGTTCCCTCAACCACTCCTCACAGGTCTTATGCTCCAGACCCTTCACAAGCCTCATTGCCCTTCTCTGTATGCTCTAGCATTCCAATGTCCCTGGAATAGCCGTTGCTGCCTTGGCCACACTGCTGACTCATGTTCAGGAGGCTGTGAATTGATATCTTTGGGTCCTTTACTGAGTGCAGTTTTTCAACCACACATCCCCAAGCCTCTAACCATAGGGCTGTAACGACCCAAGTGCAGAACCCAGCACTCGGACTTGTTGAACTTCATACAATTAACCTTCACCTATCAATCCAGCCTGTCTGGGTTCCTCTGTAGAGCCTCTCTACCCACCAGCAGATCAACATATCTGCCCATCTTGGTGTCATCCACAAACTGACTGAGGCTATCAGTAAAGTGCTCATTGCTACCTGTTGCTTAAGTGACACAAAACTTCAGGTGAACGTAGCTGAAGTGTAAAAGCCATGCCACACAAGGAGAAGAGTTTGTCATTCATGAGCAAGATGATCTGCATGTGTGGCTGAGACTGCTGTATGATTTTATGTGGCATGGATTCTAAAAGGAAAAGTATGCAGCAAAAAAATATGCAGTGTGACTATGTCCAGTGCTCTGGGATACATGATAAACTTTTTTAAAAGGGAGAGGTAGCTTTGGGGGATTTTCCAACACCTGCTGTTATGCCCCACTCCAATCAAAAGCTGGAATCACTGCTGTCTTGTAGGAAGTTTCTATAAAGCCCTCAAAATCATAGTTGTTTTGTGTAGAGAGAAAGGCAGTAAGTACTCTCATGTGCAGTTAATGTTTAGCTGGTATTGATTCAGTTAATTTTGAAAGGTGTGGAGGACTGATCTGCTCAGAAGGTTTTTTCATTTTTTGAGGGTGACTATTGCTGTCAGCTGCACAGTACTTTGATAGAGAATAATTATGGCAAGGTAAATTAATTAAGACAGTAGTTGTAAGTATTTATAAGTGTGGCAACTAGGCAAGCTACAGTATTAGCATCTTAGTACCCTGGGTATTAGTGTTTCATGAAACATGAATTCTCAAGTTTAGCATAATGATGTATTTAGTTTTTTTCACTATGAATTTGATCTCGAAAGGTTCCCTGACCTTTCTTGAAAATCTTTAGAGTATTTTGCCAAATAATATATTTTTTTTCTTTGTAAGTTAACATGCAATTATTTTACCTTCTGCTGATAACCCTTTGGAGAGTATGTTGAGAGTATCTTGTGTGGAAGTTATGAGATGCTTTATAAAAGTTAATCTTCAGCTGTGACTCTCTGGAGTTGTGAAGTATACAGGATTTCTGCAGTGACTACACAGGCAGCTGAGTTAAGTGCAGTGCATGAGACTACATTTGGCACAAGCATCATCAAACATGGGCAGAATTTAAGGAGTATTAATTTCAGTAACAAGTTGTCTAAGTTTGTGTCCTAATGCTATGATATTGGCATCCTTGCTAATCTCTAATCTTAAGCTGACTCTTTGGCTTTTGTTCTCCTTTTTCTTGTTATTTGGAAGGAGATTGAGGAGAGCAAAAGATTTTATTATACAGAAAAGCTGAGCGTTTTTTGTATAGTCTAAACTGACTGTTCTTGGTTTATCTGATTTATTTATTTTCTCGGTGAGAGGTTGGTTTCTCTACTGAAAGAACAGCTATTTTGATTGAAATTCCTTAGGTAGCAGCAGTGCCACCTATTTGAGTCAGCAATTTTGTGAGCAGCCAGCACTTAATCTGTTATCTAAACAGTGTCATGCTTCTCCTGCTCTCAGATGAGCATTCCCTTGTATATGAATGAATTAGTGTACTTTCCAGTGAGGCATATCGAGGAAGCGATCTTGAAGCTTTAGCCAAAACCTCATCCTCTCACTGTGACTGATTGTACACAATCACCAGTGCTGGTATGATCAAGGAAGGAAGGTCATTTGGTCACAGTCTGTCTAAAATTTATTATAAGGGACAAGGAAAGAAAGAGATGCTCCTTGATGTCATCTTTAATTTGCCAAGTGAACCGATGTGTTGTTGAGGTCTGAATACGGAAATCAGTTCCCACAATTTTTGCACTGTGCATGTTATGGTGTGTTTTATCTGAACCAGGGGAGGTAAAAAGTTTCAAGATAGGTTTCATATGTTGTAGCTCCTGGGGCTTACTTGTGTGTAGTATTTCGTTCCTTGTTTCTATAACCACTGCTGTTTGTGGGATCTCTGTGCTCAGCAGTATGATGCCTGTGGCTGATTGAGTCGAACAGAGTTACCCCTTTGCATCTGCTCACATGTGACTGAAATCAGGTGGGTGCTGCTGGCAATGGTTTGCATGTGGCTGTAGCTAAACAATGGTGCTGGATTAACTGCCTGATGTTCATGAGCTGCTCTGTTGGCTGTCCTTGAATTTTACTTTCCTATCTATCTCTGTGGGAACTCCAGTGGATAAATCTAAATGGAATTTCTAAACGTGTATTATTAATTTTCTTTCTTTCTGTCTTTTTTTTTTCAATTTAACTTTGAAAACAGAATGATTTGGACATTTGACAGTGCCAAGAAACTTTTGAAAGGTAAAAGCACTTGGACCTGAGTTAATGAAACTTGTACAGTTTACCTGAATCCCATCATCCACATAATACTGCTCAGGTAATAGAGGTGCATTTAGAGAGAAAGCTTCATTTAGATATTATGCAGCCAATTTCTGTCATTTTATTAACACTCTCCAGTCAAAGATTTCTAAACTTAAATGGATTTTTCTGAGGCTTTTTACTAACAGTCAGTCTATTAACATCAGATGATGTGCAGACTTGGATGATGATACTATCACATAAACAGGAAATTAGTGAGGGCTTTTATTCTTATTTCAAACTGAAAGCAACGTTATTAAACCCCTGTCTCATTGTTCAGAAACTTGCAAAGCAACAATTAGTAGTGGTACAAGGGCTGTGTATCTATTACACACAGAACTGTAAAGATACATTTTCCTCCTCCATTATCTGTCAGCTCAAATTAACAGCCTGTTAGTTTATCTATGATAAATGCACTGTATTTAATGCAACGGGACAATCCCTTAATTTGAGCACCTAGTGTGGTGTCAGCCTAAATCTCCTTCAGATGATTTAATTAGCAAAGCTTTATGTTAATCAAATTGCAATTAAACTTGAAGATGGGCTAGGAAAAAAGTATCCCTTCACAAACCAAAAAATTAGAATCAGGCTAGAGATAAAATGTTTTGCATGTTTTGGGTTTTTTTACTTTGTAAAAGCATTAAACAGGTGATGAATTATTCAATACCAGGTGTTTGTTAAAAGATTGCCGGATTTTAATGAGCTTTCCCAATTTGACTTTCCATACTAAATTGTACTATTTTTAAATTTCTCACCTGGATGTTCTTTAGTGTTTTGGAGTCTAGGAGACAGTTGTAGGTGCCTCATCTTGGCTCTTCTAGCTTGAGGGCACCAAGTTCTTCACATTGCTGCACTGAACAATAAATGTATGAAGGGATAGAAGCTCTTTCCTGGGCTGCCACTTCCCCAATGTAGCAAAAGCCCTGTTTTATGAAAACCTGCCTTGACTTTCTCAGTGAGACGCTCTGCACCCTGATTGTCATAAGTAACATTGGTGGGCTATAGTGTCTGCATTCAGAGCATGGAGTTATGTTCCTGCACAATATTTAGTGGTGTTGATGGTTTATTGTGCCTCGGGCAAATTTCCTGGAAGACTGACAGTAGTATTAACTGGCTTACTGACTTACTATTCAAATCTCTTTGCAAAGTCTTGCATAAGTTGGGCTTTGTTGCTTCTTGGGCTTTTTTGCTCCTATACAATGAATTTAATCTCTCTCGGCTGAAGCATGCAGAGAAAAGTCATTACATTGCTTTTCTAGAGATTCTCTTTCTTTCAGGCATGTGGTGTATAAGTCATGTATGTTCATGTATAGTTCACATTACAAAATGCCCATTTTCAAACGTGACTTCTTAGCAATGTTCAGACCACATCTGCAGTATTGTGTCCAGTTCTGGGCCACTCAGTTCAAGAGGGATGTGGAGCTGCTGGAGAGAGTCCAGCATAGAGCTATGAGGATGATGAAGGAAGTGGAGCACCTCGCTCATGAGGAGAGGCTGAGGGAGCTGGGTCTCCTTAGCTTGGAGGAGACTGAGGGGTGACCTCATTAATGTCTATAAATA
>JAOXOE010052861.1:0-34440 GCA_028565055.1 Phoeniculus purpureus | reverse complement strand
CCAACCTAACCCTCCCCTGGCAGCTTCAGGCCCTGCCCTCTTGTCCTGGCACTGGTTGCCTGGGAGAAGAGCCCAACACCCCACCTGAATACAATCTCCCTTCAGGGAGCTGGAGAGAGGGAGAAGGTCTCCCCCCTGAGTCTCCTCCAGGCTAAATACTTCCAGCTCCCTCAACTGCTCCCCATCAGACTTTCTCTCCAGTCCCTTCCTCAGCCTCGTTGCTCCTTCGGACCCACTCCAGCCCCTCAATCTCTTTCTTGAAGTTAGAGTCCCAGCACTGTCCCCAGTCCTGGAGAGGACACCTCCTTAGTGCCCAGTACATAGGGAGAATGATGTCCCTAGCCCTGCTGGCCACACTATTGCTGATCAAAGCCAGGATGCCATTGGCCTTTTGGGCCACCTGGGCACCCTGCTGGCTCATATGCATTAGAACAATTTTATAGTTATATGCAGAAATCTATTATTTGGGATTGTTTATTCCCTTCGTTTATAGTCACTACTTGTTTCTAAAAAGAATAAAAAAGCCATCTTTAGCAAGGGAGAATGTAAATTATCCCTTTGTTCCCTAAATGCAGCCTATCAGAGTCAAACAAGAGACAAAGGACATGATCTGGCTTTCCCCATAAATGGGTTTTGTTTCTTCCAGCCCAGCATATTTCCATTTGTCCTCAGATTAACCCAGCTGAATTACTGCAAGTTTGGGGATCTACCTACGGGAAAAGAAGCAGAAATGTGTCATTTATCTTCCCTTTAGTTCAGAAAAGCAAGACGTGAAAATATGAAGTGGCAAGTATCCTGGTTTTTTTCCTTGGAACTTTTAGGCACAGGGTAAATAATTAGGTTGCAGAGCTCTGCCCAAAGACTTCAGCGCATCAGCAGTCTCCCAATTGTAGGTATGTCGGGAGCACTGAAGATTAGATCTTCTGTGATGATTTTCAAGATCATCGATTTTGTCCAGGAGGGAATGTTTTTTTCTGTTGCAGTCAGCACTGGCTGCTGAAAAGCAGTTTAGATTGTCCTTGGCTTTATTAATTCTTTCCTCTCTTACAGTTCCTCTTGCATCTACATCAGCCAAGGTCACAGAGACTGTTGATCTATCTGCTTTAATTGAAGGCACAACACACATTAAACAGGAGACACTGCCTACCTGCTTTCATTTCAGCAGGTAGGTTTATGCTTTTGATGCTCTTAGATTCATTTCAGACTAAGCTTTTGAGTGTGAGATCCCTACTGATGCAAACACTCTGTACCTGAAGCAAAATACCCAGATCAAGACATCTGAGTCCTGCAGCTGATTTGCAGTAGTTGACTACTAGAGGTGCGCAGAAAAGGGAGAAGTACCTGTAGCATTTCCCCCCCATCTGTATGCAGGAATGATACCTAAGACACAGATGAATGCAAGAGAGATGGATGTAGCATAATAAACAGATTGCACCAAGAATGTTGACAGCTGTGGACATGGGATGGCAGCATGCCATCATACTTTCTCTTTAGCGTGGCATAGTACGTTCTAGCATTTCCCTTGTGTTATCTTGTGTAAGAAAACCCCAAACTGTTAATTACCTTGGGAAAGAAATGGCATATTCTTCTATTTTGATCTTTCAACAAAAGGAACTCAGTTGAATTGTGTTAACTAAAGCACTTTAAGTAATGAAGAACTAAAGGGTTTTGATTTTCCAAAGCAAGCTGTTCTTCCTTCTTTGTCAAGCGCAGCACAATTTAAAAATACAAGAGGAAAATTTCATGTGAAAAAAAATCCTTAGGAATTCTCCTAGCAGGCTCACCACCCTGAGAATTCATGATCTCGTCTGTAAGAGAATATCCACATGGTTAAACTGTAAAGTACTTCAGATAGGTAATATCTTATTAAAGGTTTTGGTTTTAATTCATTAATCACTACACATTTTGGCATCATGAGTGAAACATAAGAAATTGCAGAAAGGATTCTTTCCAGTTCCTTTCTACAGCTGATTTCCTTGGTCTGGCTGGAGCTCCAGTGAAAAGGAATCCTGGGAATCACACGTATGGATTTGACGTGGGATTTCTCTGTTGGTAAAGGAACACCAATGCATCTAAAATGGGAATATTTGATGCTTCAAGAAAAATATTGAGAAGGTATTCTGAAAAGGTATTCTCTGGAATAACCCCACACACTGTATCTGGCTAAAGTTTCTTAGCACTGCACACACCAGACCCATTTTTTGTTATCTCCTTGTCTCTCAGATACTTTTAAGTGTCACCACAGAAAGAAATCCTGTTTAAACACAGAACAAGGACCCATCTTGATGCATTTCTATGTAACCTGGTTTAGGTTTTACAATCCTGTTCGAGCAGGGGTGTTGGACTCGTTGACCCCTGGGCCTTCCAACCCCTAATGATCTGTTTATCTATGCATCATACATCTGTTATTAAGAAAGAGGTAAGGACTTAAGCTACAGGCAGATCAAAACATACAGGTTTGATTTTCATGCAGCTTTGAACTTGAATGATGCATGGAAAAGTACTTGAATTTCCTCTACAGCAGTGGAAATTCTAATGGTGACATTTGCACAGACATTAGTGATGCAGGCAAGAAACTCTCTTCCATCACCAACAGCTGCCATTGCACAGCCAGCTCATTTAATTAGCTCAAAGTTTCAAGCTGGATACCTCAGTAGTCAATTAGCTTAAGGTTCAATGTCTCAGAGGATAACATTAAAACTTATTTCATTACAACTTTTGGTGGCTAAGTGTCTTCAAGACTGACCACCAATCAGTCAAATTTAAGCTTTCTTGTTTCTATTCTTTGGACCACTTTACGTACAACGCAGAAAGAACAATAATTAAAAGAAAAAGCTCTCAAACTTATGAAGCAAACAACATGTTTCAGGTTATTTAAAAAAAGTCAATTGGGAACAATCCAAGAGTTGTATTGCCTGAGCCTGATGGTTCCCTGAATAAAAGGCAACCTAACTACCAAGTCACCACATTCTCTGCTGTCCTTACATCCAGTAACAGAAATCAAAGGGAAAAAACCACCAAGAATAAAAAGGTGTCTTGCCCTGCGTCCAGTGAGGACAAAAGGTAATCTATTCCAGAACACATATTGCTCTTTTGCCACAGTGCATCACCCAAATAGCAATAGATTACAATTACAAATATCAGTGTAATCTTCAGTATACTCTCTATCAATATATACACAACCATAAAGAAATGCTGCTTTTCTACTGCTTTGACCCACCCAACCCCTAAAAACAATGTCTGGTACCTTATTGAGTAATATTGGTCCGTACTCAATGGTAAAGAATCAAAGAAGAAC
This sequence comes from Phoeniculus purpureus, assembly GCA_028565055.1. Classification (NCBI taxonomy): domain Eukaryota; kingdom Metazoa; phylum Chordata; class Aves; order Bucerotiformes; family Phoeniculidae; genus Phoeniculus; species Phoeniculus purpureus. The sequence continues at coordinate 31,142 of JAOXOE010052861.1, read as the reverse complement.
CTGTTCTAACCTAGGAACACTTGGGATTGCTGAGAAACTCAGCTCCCTTTTTTTACTGTCTTTCCCATTTTATCTGTCTCTATCTAAATTGAGACACTGAAAAGAAGTCGGTTCAAATTTTACACTGCTCTTCACCACAGAGTAAACCTCTGCCATGTAAAAATGGTGGATAAAACAGTTTGGTACAAAGCACAAGCTTTCAAAAAGTTGTATGTTCCACCTGCAAACAAACCGTGAATACAAGTGCTTGCTCCTCCCTGCTCTAGCTTTGACGTTGTGACAGCACAGTGCTGTTTAACATCTTTGTTGGCTACATGGACAGTGGAATTGAATGCCCTCTTAGTCAGTTTGCTGATGACTCCAAACTGTGTGGTGAGGTCAACACCCTGGAGGGAAGGGAGGCCATCCAGAGGGACCTTGCCTAGCTTGAGAGGTGGGCTCTGCAAACTGCTTGGAGTTCAACAAGGGCTAGGGCAAGCGTCTGGCCCCGGATCGAGGCAATCCCATGCATGTATAAAGATTGGGAGGAGAATGGACTGAGTATAGCCTTGAGGAGAAGGACTTGAGGGTGCGGGTGAAGTAGAAGTTGAGCAGCAGTTGTCACTGTGCGCTTGCAGCCCAGAAAGCCAACTGTGTCCTGGGCTGCATCAAAAGAAGCAGGGACAGTTGGTCGAGGGAGGGCATTCTCCCCCTCTACTTCGCATTGGTGAGACCGTACCTGGAGTCTTGGAGTCTCTAACATCAGAAGGGCACAGGGCCCCTGGAAGGTGTCCAGAGGAGAGCAACTCAAATGATCAGAGGGATGAAGCACCTCTCCCATGAGGACAGGCTGAGCAATTGGGCTTGTTCAGCCTGGAGAAGAGGAGGCTCCTAGGTCACCTTCTAGCAGCTTTCCAATATCTGAAGGAAGTGGGCTACAAAAATGCTGGGAGAGGGCTTTTGACATGGGTCGTATTGAGAAGACAAGGGGAAAGGGTTCCAGACTTGAAGAGGGGAGATTGAGGTTGGACATGGGGAACAAATTCTTTGCTGTGAGGGTGGAGAGATGCTGGAACAGGTGGTCCAAGGCAGTGGAGGCTGCCCCAGAATCCCTGGCAGTGTTGAAGGCCAAGTTGTCTGGGGCCCTGAGTAACCTGCTCTAGTGTGAGGGTGTCCCTGCATGTGCAGGGGGGTTGGAAGTGGATGATCTTTAAGGTCCCTTCCATTCTAGGATTCTATGATTGTACAGCTCATTGATTGTCCCCCAGTCATCTTTGACTTCCGTTTCTTATGTGCAGACAGAGCAGCTGGATACGCGCCTACACTTTTACAGAATGAAGGATTGGGACACTTAAAGAGAAATGGGAAAAGCAATGAAATATAAATGTGCTTGCAATCCCAGTCCTCACAGAACAACAACAACAAAATACACCTTATTGTCCATCGAAAGAGATATTAAACTGTTCTCATGCACAAAGAATTCTCAGGGAAGCTCACCTTGGAGCCTCCTCTTCTCCAGGCTGAACAACCCCAAGTCACTCATCCTGTCCTCAGAGGGGAGGTGCTCCAGCCCTCTGATCATTTTTGTGTTCCTCTTCTGCACTCTGTACAGCAGGTCCATGTCCTTCTTGTGCTGGGGGCCTCAGATCTCGTTGTACTACTCCAGGTGGGGGTCTCACCAGAGTAGAGGGGGCAGATCACCTCCCTTGACCTGCAGGCTTTGCTTCTTTTCATGCAGCCCAGGATACTGCTGGCTTTCTGGGCTGTGGGTTCACACCGTCAGCTCATGTTTTTCATCCACCTCTACCCCTAAGCCATTCTCCACAGGGGTGCCCTCAAGCCCTTTTTATGCCCCGGTCTGTACTGATATTGGCAGGGAGCAAACTGGATTTTGAAAGTTGCATTGTGAACCTCAGAAGTAAGAACAAATGAGCTTGCCCCCTCATGTCAAGCTACCTTCTTAAAAATCTGGTTTCTTTCTCCTGTCATTTCTAGTCTGAACTCAGAGAAGCATCCAGAAAAGCAGAAATATGATTAAGGTTATTAAATCAGAAAAACAGACTTCACTTTAAAGATGACGCAAAGGAAACAAACACCTTCTTTCGTAAGGGCTATCAATCATGACTGTAGATTAGGGGCACAAGTGATTTTCTTAATCAAGCTTCAGCAGTTCCTTGAACCTGGAAGAACCTTTGAAGATGGAGCAAAGAATGACTCTTGTTCTAATGTACCTGATTCCTGGATGCCATCCTAAACTGCTACGCAGACCCACCGATCTGCTTCGCTTTGCAAGAGCAGTAAAGCTTGCATGGGTTGCTCTAAGCGTTACCTGTTCTCCCATCATACAGTGGATATTAAAATGTTTTGTCAGGATAAACAAAGCTAAAGTCTTATGGGATATAAAGTCAGCTTGGCTTTGCTCACGCTGGAGCACTTCATCAACATCACTGCAAGGTATTTGGGAATAGGAACTTGCCATGTGGGAAGATTTTGGCACAGTGTTTGCTCTTTGGAAAGGGTTATGCTTGTAGCCAAGATTGATCTCAAGAAGAACTCAGGTCACAGACATAGCATGAGTAGCAGATTATGGAGCCTTGAGAGAAACATGCTGAGAGTTGTTGAGGGTTTGCCAGGTAAGAGAAGAGAATCAGCAACAGTTTGGGGACGGGAAGGAAAATTCATCTGGTGCATGAAGAAGCTACACCTCTACCACCCCTCACAGAAACAAAGCCAACTGCAATCACATGGACTAATGCAGGAGACTACACTACCGGTAACTATATGAGGGGGCAAAAGCCACAAGCTAAACCAAAATCCTGGTGTCAGTACTCATCCTCTATTCCTGTTTGCTTGTCTCCCCTTCACGTACAACCAGCTGTGTTAGAGAACTGTTTGTGACGACCTCCGCAAACGTACCTGATGGTTTGGCCTTTGGGAAGTCCTTTTTCAACAGAGTCCAGAACACAGAGCTCTGACTATTCACTTCTTTAATTGTAAAGAAAAACCCCAACGTTCTAGCTCAAGCAGTAACCATGTTCACTTCACGTATTTAAGTACTTTATAAGGCTGCACAGTTGGCTAGGTACCCTAAAAATGCCGGCTAGTAACAGGCTACCCAAGTAGAGTATAGATTGAATACACCAACTTCTTTAGCTATTAATTTATTGGCAGGTATCACCTGTCTTTTTTTTAAATGCATAAGAATAAAGCCTTGCTTGACATTTATGTTGCTACCCTCACTGGTGTTATAAATATTTAGTGAGGCATCATTCACAAAGCACCGTGGGAACTCTACATTCTACCAGTACACATCATTCAGTAAGATATGGGGACATCTCCTTTGGGCTCCACCAGATCTTCTAGCCTCTACACCTCTGCTACACTATTCGTTTGTTAGGAAAAAGACCCCACCACTGTCCGTGGTACCTCAGAATGTTTCTTTTGGGCATTTCACAGACTAAATGAAGCTATCAATCACTGTTAAAACGGTTTGTCTTTTGTTTTGGATATTGGCAGTGTGTACTTACCAAATCCAGCTATGCTGCTTGAGCTATTTGCCAAGAGTAACTTCTGGGAAGGTCCTCCTCTGTGTCCATCCAATTGCCTCTTCCTTTTTGCTTTTTCCCAGTTCTGGAACTCTGGTTGGCTGCTACAGCAGTGCCCAGTGAGATCTGTGCTGTGGGCAGAAGTTTAGCGGTCAGATGTTAGCGGCATGCAAACTGCTTCCTTATCTGCCACAGCAGCATTTCACCTGGTGCTTTGCAAGTGTGCCAGGATATTCCTGCAATGAGCTGCCACAGATGCCTCTGCTGAACCTTCAGGGTTATTGACTCAGCTGAGATGATCTCTCTCCATAACAAATCATGCTGGAGACAAACAGTTCTGCAAATTCCCTCGACCCTGCTCTCTGTGTCTCACTGCTGCTTGCATGACCTCATTGGGATGATGAGCAGCTTTTGCAGGAAGCAGAAAGGACTATATCTTGCTACTGGTAATTTCTGCACAGTTTATCACCGATGGGATATTTTCAAACTTCTCAATAGTTCCACTTTTACAGAATTAGACCAATGTGTCAGTATTTCCTATTTTTCCCTTCAGCCCTGGCTTTCTGCAGCTTCTAAACTGGAAATGGGTTTCCTCAGATTGGTTTTTGATTACAATTCATTCCATCTTTCCACACTGAATGAAGTTTTAAGTGTTGTCATACTAAATCTCATAGTCCTGCGTATCTGGAAGCTTACAAATGTCCCTTTGTGTTACCTGTTATCCAAATAAACAGGAAAACAACACATTAAACAACAGCATTGTACATTTAGATGGACCATTGGGTAGAGGCCAAGAGAAGGCAGAATAGATGTGAAAAAACAAAGTGGTTTTAAACTAAAGCCACTCAGCAGATCTGTGGAAGGTCTAGGAACAACTCAGACTTCCTGCTTATCAGACTGTGCCCTAAGCATCCCTAGAAGCTGTGTGCCTACACCAAACAAATCCCCTAACAATTTCCTGAAGAAGTTTCACATTTTGCAATACTGAGTTGTCAATATATTGTGCTGATTTCTCTATGACAAACACTTCCCTCATCCTCATTACCATCCTTACCATTTACACTAGTGGTTCTATGACAGGCACAGAATCACAGAAGGTTACAGGTTGGAAGGGACATGGAAAGACCATCTAAGTCCAACCACCCCTGCTGGAACAGGGTAAGCCTACAGCACCTGATGTAGCCAGACTGTCTCCCGTCCAAGTACAAACCAGACCCAACCCTGCTTAGCTAACATTGCCAGTCGCACTTCTTCTCTTCAGACATTGATACCAGCCCTAAAGAGCCAGCGAGGTGCAGCCTGCCTTGTTGGCCAACCTGTTCCAGGATCTCTCCACCCTCACAGCAAAGAGTTTCTGCCTCATGTCCAACCTCAATCTCCTCTCTTCAAGTCTGGAACCCTTTCCCCTTGTCCTCTTGCTACCAGCTGTGCCAAAAGCCCTCTTCCAGCTTTTTTGTAGCCCCCTTCAGAGACTGGAAAGCTGCTAGAAGGTGACCTGGGAGCCTCCTCTTCTCCCGGCTGAACAAGCCCAACGTGCTCAGCCTGTCCTCATGGGAGAGGTGCTTCATCCCCCTGATCATTTGAGTTGCTCTCCTCTGGACACTTTCCAGGGGCTCTGTGCCCTTCTTCTGTTAGGGACTCCAGAACCAGACATAGGACTCCAGGTGAGGTCTCACAAGTCCAAGGTAGAGGAGGAGAGTAATATTTGATGTGGTACTATTGTTTAAGTCCCTCACTGTGCAGTTCCCTCTAAGGCTAACAACCTCTCTCATACCACTATAGGTGGGAGAAACTTGGCATCTAATAGAGAAATGAGTTTGCTTTTTACATTGAGACTTGGAAACAGCAGAACACCAATCTGGAATTTGGAGTTCAATTAATTTTTCATTTTATTTTAATGGCTTTCCTGCAAAACAACTCCCTAGCATTTGGTTTATTATTATTATAAACTTTCACAGCGTGGCTTCCCCAATCAGAGCACATTACAAGAAAACAACTTATCTTCCCATGATTTACACGTGGGGTTTAATGACAATAAATGAAGCACTGTGGGAACAATTCGCTTCAATAAACAGATGAAAGTCTTAGAGATCCAGAGCCAGAAAGCATTTTCAACTCCACCTGCTATTTTAACGGGTCTGCGTTCACACGAGGTCCCAGTTCCACGCGCTAGACTGTCGCACACCGGAAGGATTCTAAAGATGAAAGAGGAACTCTGTAGGACAGCAGTCTCGTTCTTGTGAGCGGGGAACTGGAACAATCAGTATTTCTGCACACCTTACTTTCATTAGTTTGCAAGTGGTTACTTAGGAAGGAAAAATTCCCTTCCCCGATGCAGACACCCCCATAGCAATATGGAATGACAGGAGAAAGAGCCCTTCCGTTCAAGGAGACCTTTCAGTCTTCAACATAGCTCTGAAGGGAGGTTGTAGTCAGGTGGGGGTCGGGTTCTTCTCCCAGAAAACCAGCACCAGGATGAGAGGGCAGGGCCTGAAGCTGCCAGGGGAGGGTTAGGTTGGATGTTAGGAAGCCCTTCGTCACAGAAAAGGTGATCGGAGCCTGGAATGGACTGCCCAGGGCAGTGGTGGAGTCCCCATCCCTGAAGATGTCGAAGGCCAGCCTGGCTGTGGCCCTTAGTGCCAGGGTCTGGCTGCTGTGGTGATGGTAGGCCCTGGGCTGCACTGGACGAACTCAGAGGGCTTCTCCAGCCTCAATAACTCTGGGATTCTCTGACTGACAAGTTATCTTGGTGACAGCAAAGTGCTTTGTGCATTTGCTGTCTTCTAGAAGACATTGAGAACATTCACTAAATAATGCATGCACATCTGAAGCCCAGGCCTCTCCAAACAGGAAAATAAGCTTTGTCCTTGCTGAAGACAGCAGTCTTTAAATCAAAAGTGATTTAATGGGGGAGCTCCTATGAAATGACGTGAACAAATGCAAATAATCACTGTAGTGGGTTTTGCTTTTGATAGTAACTGGTAATCCAGTAACGAAGATGGCAGCCAGATGCAACTGTCTCTAAAATCATTCATGGAACTGGCAAAGACCACCATGCCTGTGAACAACACGGCAAAGCCAATCAAGGCACGCTTGGCCATGCGTGAAGGGGTCACATGTGCAGTGAGAAGGCAGCATCTCCCCACCAGCACTGAGCTCCTTTCTGCCTTTGGAAGAGCCTACGCTGTTGTCTCCTCCCCACAAGCAGTAAGAGGGGGCAACATAAAGTGCCCAGCTCCATTCTCACCACATCACTCACATCACAAAATGTATTAGAGCACCTAAAGTTCTTGCCAAAGTAACACTCAAGAACCTTAATGTTGGTCATATTTGGAAAGCACTAAAGACTTTATCGTTTTTATCTTTTAAGAGCCCCTGATAGTAAGGCTCTTAGACAACGGATGAACCTAAATCTGGGAACCCTCCTCATACCAAGCAGATGACCAACCCCTCACCTTTCTCCTGGGGTGCCTTTCTCATACTCCACCTATCCTACATGGTTCTCCAGGTGCAATGAAGTGGGTTAGTGTTAGCTGAATAAGGCCTCTTAAGCAGGACCCACATTTGTACAAATTAGGGACTATCAAATCCTTACAATATCCTGCATATACTTTATAGAACTTCAGTATACTTCTCCATCTGAGAAGCTGAACTGATGATTTGTAATGCTCCTCTTCACCTTCTACCATGCAAGTTTTCAGCTACATCTATTCCCTCATATATTTGGCATTCTGTTGGACAAATGAGCCAGAAAACAAAGGTGAGAGAGGACACAGCTGCAGCTACCGGGTCAGCACAACTTCGCATACACCTCACACTTTAATTCTCTCAGTTAAGTGTGAAATGGGGTGGTCAAAAGGAGAAGATTGCCTGTGTGAAGACATCAGGTAAGAGATTCTAAGCAGATGAAACTCAGCTGTTCATCACAGGTTTCTCTTTAGACACAGTTTAAGTACCATAGCAAGATCAAACATTAAAGCTATTCTTCACTGTAAGTCCCCAGACCCAAAATCTTCATGGGCTGATCAGGCTTCTGTTTGCTATTTGCTGACAGCTAACTTTAAACTGTTTTATATGGGACTTCATGATGCGGCTTCTTCACACCCCTGCAATTGGCAAGTGCTCTTGGTTTGGTGGTTTTACTAAAGCACTAGAAATTACACACGAATGCCTTATGCTTGTGATGAATGAAAGGGTTAATTAGATGCACCGGTTAAGAGGGTTTGTTTTGATCAATTCACTGGAGGACTGCATGTTGAGATAAATTTCCACCTGTATCAGAGTTAACATACAAATCAATATACTTCTCTACTTAAATGTCTCTTGTGTCACATGCAATCATTATCTAAGTTAACAGATTTTAAAGACTAAGAGTTTTGTTCCTCTGTCCAAACTTGTTTGTTCCACGAAGCCACAACACCGCTTCTAATTCCTTTAGCAACCTACACTGAGGTTCAAACAGCATTGTGACTTCATTGTACCTTAAAGTAAAAATAAAATAATGCATTTTGAAGGAATGAAGACCTCAGAGATTTACTTTGCTTGCTAAAAATTAATAAAACTAAATAGAGAAGCAGAGTACATTGCTCTGTGTCTAGTTTCTCCCTGAAAGTCATGATTAAATAGGTTTTTCATGAGATCTAGAGAGTGAATGCAAATGAAGGAACAGGAACACTGTAAAAAAAACATCAGCATAGGGGAACAAAATGGAAGTTGATATTGGTGACGTTTGACACCTGATGCAATAGATGGTGTGATGGCCAAGATCAATGCAGAAGATTCTTTCACTATTTATTTGCACTTTCCTTACATTTGAGAGAGGCTGTGCCTGATGAACATACTGATCCATTTGGGTACCCTGATGTAACTTCAAATGGTTAAAAAAAAAGATATTAGAAGATAAAACAGGACAGAGTTCCTGATGCCAGGCTAAAATCTGTGAAATCAGTGTCACCCAGGGTCTTAATTTTGCACTACTGCAGAGAGAAGTAGGCACCTTCATTCCAGCAAAGAGAACCCTTAAGGGCCTTCTTTCATAAAGCCTGAGAAAGACCTGCTCATTCTTTTCGTTTGTTTGGGTTTTTGTTCGTTTTAAATGAACCCATCTCATCTTACCCTTCTAATCAAGGAAAACAAAGGCCAAATGTGAAGTCTGTATGACAATGCAAGCTGTTAGTTCAGAAATAATCCTTCCTGAGCGCTTGAAAAAACCAGAATGAGTTCTTTTCCCTGGGATTCTGAAGTTTGCCTTGAAATAATTTTTCCCTGCTAAGATACTTCCACATTATTTAGTAGATAGGTGTTACAGAGAGGAGTAATTTTTTCCATAAGATGAGCATCCAAATCATAGAATCATCACAGCTGGAAAGGACCTCCAGGGTCATCAAGTCCAGCCCTCAGCCCAACATCCCCCTAGACCACTGCCTCAAATGCTCTAGATAGTTTTTGAACACTCCCGGGATGGGGACTGCACCACCTCCCTAGGCAGCCTGTTCCAGTGCCCAACCACTCTCTCAGGAAAGAACTCCTTTATAACATCCAACCTAAACCTCCCCTGATGCAGCTTGAAGCCAGTTGCTCAAGAAAATACATCAAAATATTTCTTGCTTAGTAGCGTTTAGTTTGCTGGCTTTTGTGTTCCCACAGTATTCCAAAGGGACCTATAAGTGTGACTGGGGTACAACATAAGCTTTTTGGAAAAATAGCACCATGATTTTTGACAAAATTACTGACTGCTGTTGACAAGGCTAATTAACAATCCAATTTTACCCAAAGCAAGCGATGATCTTTTCTTTTATGGTGACAAACAAAATCCGTTGCCTAGAATTACAAAGCAATTTGCTGAAATGGGAATCAGTTTTATTTCCACCTATACAAAACTACATTACTGAGTCATAAAAGAATAGTGTTAAGGAAAATAAGTACAAAAGAAACCCAGTGCGGCACAAAAGAATCACATGCTTTACAAAGATGACAGATGTATGTAGTGATATCAAGCACATAGAATTATAGAGTTAGGGTTTGGAAGGGACCTCGAAAGATCATCTAGTCCAATCCCTCTGCCACAGCAGGATCACCTAGACCAAGTCACATAGAAACATATCCAGGAGGGTCTTCAACGCCTCCAGAGAAGGAGATTCCACAACTCCCCTGGGCAGTACCTTCCAGTGCTCTGTCACCCTCACCATGAAGAAGTTCCTTCTCATATTTATGTGGAACGTCCTATGTTCCAGCTTACACTCATTGCCCCTTGTACTCTCACTACATGACATTGAGACGAGCCTGGCTCCATCCTCCTGACAGCCACCCTTCAAATATTTATAGACATTAATGAGGTCACCCCTTAGTCTCCTCCAGGCTCAAGACACCCAGCTCCCTCAGCCTTTCCTTATAAGCGAGGTGCCTCACTTCCTTCATCATCCTTGTTGCTCTATGCTGGACTCCCTCAGCAGCTCCACATCGCTCTTGAACTGAGAAGCCCAGAACTGGACACAATACTCTAGATGTGGTCTCATCAGTGCAGAGTAGAGGGGCAGAAGAACCTCTCTTGATCTGCTAACCACCCCCATCTTGGCCACAAGTTCCACTGAGCAGAAGTAGTGAATCCAGTTCCTAGCTGCCAAGTCACCATCAGTTCTGTCACCAAGCAGATGAACTTATCATCACTCAGAGCCAAAAACCAAAGGTGGTAAAAAAAGGAGAGAACACGAATCTTCCCAGTGACAGAGCTGCTCTGCCCTCATCAGTGGCCTGAGAAGAAAAAAAACTCAATACGTTTTCTGCCTGCCAGGACTGCTTATGCCCAGTGGGAGAGGTCTGATCCCTCTGTTAAACAAGGCCAGTAAAGTCAAACCTTATCCAGTCACATGAACCAAGTGCAAAGGCAAGTGGCAGAACACTAGCTTGCACCTCCCCTTGAAAGCACAGCTAGGGCAACACTTGCAGATATCCAACTGGAAGTTCAGAAAATTCCAGCAGTAGCTGCTCACCACTTGACAGAAAATGTTGCTCCTATTGATCGCCTGTGTAGGGTTGGGCTGCACAATTCGTGTGTCTTATTCTCAGTCTTAAATCTTCTTTCAGAGGGCTGGAGCACCTCTCTTATGAGAACAGTCTGAGAGGGTTGAGGTTGTTCAACCTGAAGAGAAAGCTTTGGAGGAACCCTGTAGCAACCTTCCGATACCTGAAAGGGGCATATAAGGCAGCTGGGGAAGACTGTTCACAAGAACAGGGAATGACAGGATGTGGGGTCATGGTTTTAAGCAGGAAAGGGATAGATTTAGGTTGGACATTAGGAAAATATTCTTTGATCTGAGGGTGGGGAATCCCTGGAACAGGTTACGTAGAGAGGTGGTTGAGGCTCCATCCCTGAAGCCATTCAACGTCAGGCTGGATGGGACTCTGCACAATCTGGTCTAGTGAGTGATAACTCTGCTTGCTGCGGGGGGGGTTGGACTAGATGAGTTTTGGACATTTCTTCCAACCCTTTGATCCTATGATTGCCAGAAGAATTCAAGTCAAAGCAAACCAAATCAATCTAAGTAAATTCAGCACATCAGATGCTAAGTTTAAAGCATTACACACAACACGATATCTCCATTTGTACCAGTTACATCTGAATGCTTTAAAATGTGAATTTATACTACATTTGCAAACTGTTCTTGTGTCTACACCCCCATCCTTCAAATAAAAAGAGTGCCTTTTTTAATCATCTAAGCTTTACTACATCAATGCACTATGACCAAGAGTACATACTGGGTTTGATCAACAAGAAAAAACTTGTATCAAAGCTGTTCACATTCCTGAGTGCCTAACCATGTATTTTGAATTTCCTTCCCAGTAACCTTCCCCTTTCCTTAGATTCTGAGTTACTCCTTTACACAAAACATGAACTAGCACCTGCCCTAGCAGGCTTATCTTTAAAGCCAAATGGCTGTCCTTCAGGCAGGATAAGGGAGACGCACAGTTGTGCCCCTGACTAGAATCAAATATAAGGAATAAAAAGCTCTGCAGCATCAGATTTTAAAGTCAAAGGTTGAAGAAACCTCTGTGACGCAGGTAGGAAGCAATACTGTAAGGCAGCATACAAAATGATACCATCACTACTTAGAAAGATCTGAAACATCTCCTCATCAAAATCCAGAAGTACGAACAACCTCAAACACATTAACTGATAAATCTTGCAAAACATGGCCTAGAACACCAGGAAAGGACAAAGCTTTTGTGTGCTCCAGGTGGTATGCAACAGCTCAAGCAGAGGGCAATACAAGAGGTTGGCATTAGTTGCACGACAAATTAAACACAAGCAATTTGAGTTTGAATTTACAACCCCAGCGTTCTTCTTGATGCCCCAGGTTTTGCAATGCTTGGGAAATGTGCCTTCACAAAAGGAGGGCATCTCAAAGCTCAGCTCACACTCACAGTCAGGGCATCACTGAACTGCACAACTGAATCCTTGGTAGAACTAGCATACAGTGTGTCTCAGCTTCCTTTAAAAGTTAAAGCCTTATAGAAACTCCAGTACCCCATTAATGCCATTAGTAGAAAAGCAGTAGAAATAGACACACAAACATGGAGAAAAGTAACCATTGACTGGAGAGAAAATTAACGACAGAATTAAACACCACTGGGAACTGCGGATAAGAAACCAACAGGTAGCTATCCAGCTCTACAGGCAAAAAGTATGACATAGAATGATAGACTTGTCATGGCTGGAAAGGACCTCCAGGATCATCAAGTCCAGCCCTTAGCCCAACAGCTCCCTAACCCCTAGACCGTGTCCTCAAGTGCTCTAGCTAATCGGTTTTTAAACACCTTCAGGGACGGTGATTACATCCCCTTCCTGGGAAGCCTGTTCCAGTGCCCAACCACTGTCTCAGTTAAGAGAGGAAATGAAGCCCTCAAGAAGCTAGTTACTAACAAAATGTGTTTGTAGCATTTTCTTCTCCACAAAGACAAACCACTTTTCTCACGTGATACAACACATTGCTTTGTCATGGTATATTACACTGGCCCATCACCGCTGCTGTACATCAGGGGACATGCCAACCTGATTCCTAAAGCTCTTTAGCAAGTGTAAATGGCAAGCAAGCAAACTTATATCCCTAAATTTGCAACAGGAGAACAACATAACTTATACTGAAAGGACTCTAGAAAGTCTAAGGCAAGCCTTAAAAACCTGATCTCTGAAGAGTGTAATTTGCTTTATTCCTTCTTGAGGGACTTGTGCTGGCTTAGTTATTAATGTGTCACTTCTCACTCCACCAGCATAGCTTGCCTTTACTATATTCTTTATGTATCTTGAGTGCATTAAGACCATCCATGTGTGCAAACAGCCTGGTTCTTCAATCTGAAATCTGGCATTTCAGAAAGCATCCAATCGTAAATAAGCCTTCAGATCTGTATGCACCTGACTCTGAGCCAGAAGATTAGCATGCAGACTGCCAAGATGATATATTAGAAAAAAACACTCTTGATCCATCAGAACCCCTTCCCTCCTATGTGATTTATTCATGTAAATCAGGCAAAAAAGGTAGGATTTAGAGAAATAGTACCAGGAACATCCAAAGTATGGCTGATAAGTAAGAAATCTGAATATTGATATTGGATGATAGAAGAGCAGACATCAAACACAATTATGGAAAACTCAAAATCTGTGTAAAAACCTAGCATGCAGCCTTTACTAATAGGATCTGCTGTGAGTGCAAGTCAGACAGAAGGATACTTCTGTGAGTTTCCAAACTTGGTATTTTAAGTACATTGACATCCAGCAGTTCTGTTTGGACTCGACTCAATATGAATCCAGCAGAAAGTTGCTTGTAATGTTAACAATTAGTGATCATCAATCCTCCCACCCCCAGCTGGCTTTGAAGAAGATGCACTAGGGATCTGTGTGGCCCCGGGACTTTGGTAATGAGCCCATGAAATCACCACACAGAAAGAACCAAACAAAAGCCCTTAAAAAAAAAAAAAAAGCTAAACAATGAATCATTAATGCTATTTGAGAAATGGGTTAGAAATATTCACCACGAGAGCTCTTAACAGATGCCACGATGACGAACACTAAAATCACAGGATGAAATCAATCTACACATCGGGTAATTCCATGCCCTGAGTTTCAATAGGCAGCTGGGTTGTCACTTTTCTTTCCCCTCTGTATAATTTCCATGGCTCAAAACCAGAAAGTATAGACAAATAAAAAATTGCCAGTCACATTTATCCTAGCTGATGCACTACTACCATTAATTTTCGCTATCATGTGTTATTTCTCAGTACACAGCGCTAGAGCTGTCAAGATCTATTTCCCTGGCTCTTGTCCTGTTGACATACAAATGTAATCACACACCAGACCCACTTTTGTGGCTCCAGCTGAGAGACTGAAGCTGGATGTCTGAAAAATATATTTCTATCAAAAATGTGGTGGCCCTAGAGGTGTCTGGATGAAATTGAGAGGAAGAATGCCACGGCTGGGAAAAAAGAAAAGGGTGTAAAGATGGAATAAAAGCACAGCATTTTCTTGCTGAGTTCTGCCACATCCTTAAAGCCACAGTAAAACCTGCCCTGTTTGAAGGTGTATTTGAGCAAGTGCATCATGAGCTGTTTGTGGACAGCGTACAAACCTACACTTTATCGCAGCCTTCAGAGCCCCAGAGTGCTACCTGCAGAAGCAAAGCAAAGCAAGGTTTGGAACACACCAAACACCCAGCTTTCCTAGTGCGTTCTAATTTCCACGGCTCTGCCGAAATTGCCTCCTTCAAATGCCTCAGCAAGTCTCTACTCTGCTAAGAGATGCAGCTGAAGCAGTGTTTGGATGCAAGGTGCGTCTTGTGTAGGTTTGTAAGTTTATGTTTTACGTCAGTTTGTTTTACTGTTTATGGGAATGACCCCTTAGTCACTTTGGAAATGCCTACACTGAGCACTCTCTATTTTTAGTGAATTCTATTTAGTGAAGCTCCAAGGACACCACCAAAGCAACCTCCTCCTAGTCATGCAGTTTTGTTTCTCTTAACATGAAGAGAATTGGAGGCACAAGTTCTCAGAGAAGACAGAATGCCTCCGAAACATTCCTTAAACTGTTAGATTTGTCCCTTTCAACATCTACCAGTGCTCATCACAGGTCAAACCAACGTAATTCATTACACCTTGCTGTTCCTCTGATTGTGTTCAAACCATCCTGCCTGTGGCTGTGGCAGTTCCCTCCAGCAATTTTCTTCCGCTATCTGAAAGCAGAAGACCTCCATTCCCTGTTTTCATTTCCTATCAGCTCCACAGGACTGTTTGGACAGTCTGTGTGAGAGATACCATATCAATTTTTACATTCCAGTGCACTTTAAGGAAGAAAACCTCCAAGAACAATCCTTCGGTACTGCAATACCTCTCTGTTAGGACTACTTTTCTTTTGAGTACTGGTAGTGGTTATGTTTCTTACTGATAGGTAAGAAATACTGAATTATGCAGGAGAAAACCACTTTAGCTTATGCTTAAACATATTAGTGAATAAAATGCCTCCAAAGACGGCTTCAAACAGTAATCACATCAACTCCATTTGCTCCAGCCTTCTGTATGTAATTTTGTTTGCTCCAAAAGCAGCATTGCAGTTATTGTTCAGAATCAATGACTTACAGAGTAACCAATGAAAACAGAATTAAAAATCAAGTGTTTGTAAGCTGTAGCACACGTCGTTGATTTTCTTACTCGCTTTTTCCTTTAAACAACTTTTAAAGACATTTCTGTACCTGTCATTGTCAAATGTCTTTTAACCAACCCATTCTATAATCATTGTTATACCTCGGTATCCCCTTCAGAGCTACAGGCTGTGATCACATTCTGGGACTGACAGAGAGCACTGCTATCAAACCCAAGAATTCCATTGACCCAGTGCAACTTCAGCAGGAGTCAGCAACTCCGGTGTCCCAAAGCCACTCAGGTTACTGCAACACTCCAATTAATTTTCTGCATTCATTTTCAAGAAACAAAAAGCCCACTTAGGGTTAAATCGCTCATTGATCGCATTTAAGATATCGCATTGGAGATACTAGTTAGTTTTACTGACTCATTGGCAAGAACCTGCTTAAGGATCAGACTATTACAGCTGCTGGAGGAGGGAAACACCAGAGCTCTTGGATACCCAACAGGCTGACACGTGCAGAGTGGGGAACCCCTAACTGCCAACCGAGTGTTGAAACCAGCTTGACTGGTGGTCTCTGCACAGCAGTTGCTGGAAAGTCACATTGAAGACATCCAGGAAAGATACAGGTCACTGATTAGCCAACAAAGAGTTGGCTAGTTACTGGCTAGCTTCCATAAGTGAATTGAGGAACATGAATTCTGAGTAAGCTCAGATCACGGATTCTAACTCAAACCAGGACAAGGAGATGGAAGAAAATGTGTCGTGCTCGGTCTCAGTTACTAATTTGTCCAAAATGCCAGGGTTCAAACACCAATACCAGGCACTGAGACTTGACATGCAGATGCAAGACAGCCCAAAGAAATCTAACAACTTCAGTGCTACAAGTGCTACTGACGTGGGCCTCTTTTCATACAAAACAAGACAGTAAACATTGATGACCTACAGGCAGTAATTGCTCCTGCTCATCTAGCCTCAATAAAAATCTATTTATTTCACACATATATTTAAGGACATTGAAATAAGAATCCCTATTTAAATAATTTCTCAGGAGCTTGGCATAAACGTCACCAGTTTGCCTCTCCAGCTTCCTCCAAGCTTGTTGTCTATTACTGCTGCTAAGATGTGCCCACCTCCTCCTCCAAATGTGACATCTTATTGTCCAGCCTCAATGCATGAAGAGCGATTTCTATGGGTGAGATGGCTTCAATCCCCAACGTTCTGTGATTCTGTGATCTGCAAGTCAACATTCTGTTGCAAGGACAAGTGGATAGATACAGCTTTGTTCCTTGTTTTTAACATGGACTTACACTGACAAATGCAGAACGTTGTGTATGCGTGTGTGGACTGAATGGTAGTTCAGAAGAACTGAGGGCTCAGAAAGGAAACTGCAGTAGCCTTACACTTCTTTCAGTATTTGTCTTCTGTGGCTTTATCTCAGCCTTTCAGTTCACAGACTAACATGTTCTACTGTGCTGTAGTACCACAGAATTCCCTTAAATATCAACACAAAAAAAGTGCACCAGCATCACATGAATGAGTGAAGATTAGCCATGTTAATAAAAGTGTTGAAAAGAGCATTCCCCTCTTTCCTTAGACCTTCCCTCGTAAGAAATTGATTAAATTGCCCTGCTAATTGAATTAAATATCTTCTTACAATACTTCCATTTTTGCAATACATTTTCTTGGGTGAAATCCAACAGTTTAATTCAGTTATGGCTTATTTTACTTCTGCAGCTGTGTCACATGAACAACACATTTCTTTGGATCAAGTATTGTCAGCTATATACCAGGAACACCGCTTCTGTAGGTTTGGCTTCCCAAATGAAAACAGTTCACAGTTATTAAACACATGCAACATGATTTTAGGTACCAGTCCTGTTTTTATGAGGTGTATTCATAACTAGTTTTTACATACACATTAAAACTGAGCTTTAGCTCACTTGACATTCATATTGGTAAAGCCAGAAGCCTCAACTCTGGCACCCTACAACCATAGGTCTGACACCACCATGCCAAAGGCCTCAGAAAAGAAATCATAGAGAGACTATTCTCATTCATCTCCCAGCTGTTAGCTGCCTCAGCTTAAGGGACCCTCTTAACCTTTCTAGATGCATTAAAAATTCTTTTCAGAATGCATGCACAAACACAAAATGATGCAAGAAACAATAAGAAGATGACATAAAAGAAAAGCTGTAGCCTCCACCAGCTTCTGAGTTAGTTTAAATAAGTAATAACCCAATTGGAATTATATTTCTAATGTTACCTGAAAAGCTTCTTTAGTAATTCTACCAGAAGGGTGCATTCATAACGCCGGCTTAATGGGAACCCTTGAGCTCAACCAGAGTTAAAATACAAAGCAAACAAACAAGGCTCATGAACCCTCCGAGGAGGCTTTCAAAGGAAAATGCATTTATGGTATTGATGCAGATAAGCATCATTCCCAAAAGCCAGTGCTTTTTACAGTCAGTGAGTCTTCTCTGCAGCTGAATCCAAATGGTTTAGACTTTCCTGTGGAATTTTCAGTCATCTATTTGTTTTCATAGGTTGGCATCATATCATTGTTTTAATTCCACAATTACACAAAAGAACACGCAGGACCCCCAACAGAGTACTGTATGAATTCATTACCAGCCCACAATACCTACAGTTATTATAGTAACGCAGTTCAGCACAGAGCTACAAGGATGATTGGGGGTCTGGAGCAACTGCCCTATGGAGAGAGAGTGAGAACATTCGGACTTGTTAGTTTGGACAAAAGGAGGCTCCAAGGGGATTTAATCCCTGTCTATAAGTCCATGAGGGCTGGGTGCCAAGCACAAAGGAATCTTCTCTTTTCAATGGCATGACAAGGGGTAATGGATGCCAGCTTGAACACAGGGAGTTTCACCTCAGTCTGAGGAGAAAGTTCTTCCCAGTCAGGGTTGTTAACTATTGGAAGGGGTTGCCCAGGGAGGCTGTGGAGTCCCCTTCTCTAGAGATATTTCAGCCCTGGTTGGATAGGGTTTTGTGGAGTTGATTGAGGCTTTTTAGGTGGTTCTGCTTGTCAGTGACTTGTATCCTGCTTGAGCAGGAGGGTTGGACCTGATGGCCTTTGAAGGCTTCTTCCAACCCTAACAAATGGGTAAAATGTCTGTAAATTGTGTAACATTTTTATGGCCTAAGTGAAAGAGAAGCAACAGAAGCCAGCAACAGACTAAACAATAATGAGAAAAAACCAAAATAAAAGTAGGAAAAGACTCTGTAAGATTTATTAGCAGCCCTACTAGCGAGGTGTTGTAATAGCCACAAGAAAAATGCAGTAAAAGAAGGTGCAAAGTTGCACCCTTGCACATTTTCCACTCCTGGTGAGTTCACTTGCTCTTCTCTGCACTTGTGTGTTCAACCAGATATGGGAGACATGGATTGTTGAAGTGAAAGAGGTCAGCTATTTTAAGAGAAAAACCCCAAATATCTTCTACACGAAAGATATCAGACACACAGATCGTATTATCTGTGGGTTTTGTTGTGCTGGGGTTATCGTGTGGCAGCTAAGAGCTTGTCTTCTATTACAGGTCTATCACCAACAGAGCAGTCCTATCGGAACAAAGAATAATGAAATAAAGAATAGATTTATTTTATCTTTTCACAAATGCTTAATACATGTGGAAAACTTGTCCACTCTGATCATTTCTATTCTTAACCCCACAGCCTTATGTCGGACTACCGAATGCCAAATCCCGGTATGGGAATTAGACCCTGAGATACTTGACATGAATTATCAAACAATAATTCAGGCAACAGCACCCTAATTAGGTGTATAGGTACAGGAAAACACTGAATCACAGAAAGATTTAGGGTGGAAAAGCCCTCTGAGCTCATCCAACCCAGCCCAGCCCAGGATCTAACATCACCATATGGGACAGACCGGGGCACTAAGGACCAGAGTCAGGCTGTCCTTCAACACCTCCAGGGATGGAGACTCCACCACTGCCCTGGGTAGTCCAGTCCAGGCTCTGATCACCCTTTCCATCAGGAAGGGCTTCCTGACATCCAACCTAACCCTCCTCTGGCACCTTCAGGCCCTGCCCTCTCATCCTGGTGCTAGTTGCATGGGAGAAGAGCCTGACTCCCATCTGACTACAACCTCCTTTCAGGGAGTTGTAGAGAGGGAGAAGGTCCCCCCTGAGTCTCCTCTTCCCCAGGCTAAACACCCCCAGCTCCCTCAGCCTCTCCTCATCAGACTTTCCCTGCAGTCCCTTCCTCAGCCTCGTTGCTCCTCTGGACCTGCTGCAGCCCCTCAACCTCTTTCTTGAAGTGAGGGTCCCAGAACTGTCCCCAGCACTCAAATGGACGTCTCCCCAGTGCCCAGTACAGGAGGAGAATGATGTCCCCAGTCCTGCTGGCCACACTATTGCTGATCCAAGCCAGAATGACTTTCTACTGACCTTACAGTCACTAACCACCCGCTCAGACTGATACTTTCATGTACTTAAATGTTTTTTTTTAAGCGAGGCAATAACAGCGTAGAGGGGTTTGGTTGGTTGGTGTCTGAGGTGTACGGTTTTTGCTATTGAATATTTCACTGATGCTGACAAGATATTTCAGTTTACAGCTCCGCTGGGCTATGGGAATGCACAGAGTTCCTTAAGGTGTCAGCTGGCAGATGGCAACTTGGGGAAAATGTTTGGGAGTCGTGTTCTGCCACATATCCATGCGATGCCTGAATAATCACAGCAAACAGTAGGGCAAACACACTACAAATGATGATATTCTAATCTGCCAACTCAAAACCAAAAGTATAATCAAAGAAAAATTAAAACTCTCACACATTTTACACCTTCGTAATTTATGCAAAAATAATCAGTTTCTTTATATATTATTTTGTATTTAAACATTTGCAGCTCCATAATTAAGAGAGGGCTGCGAGCAGTATTTAGCCTGTGAAGTCTGAAAGACACCATCCAGTTTGGCACATTAGTTCTTTCACTCCTATCTGAAAGCATGTCTTTCTTTGGAGAGCTGCGAGGAAATTGCTGTTCTTTCCTTTTGCTGGGCAGAGAGTAAATAAAACTACAAGCAGTTATTAACCTGTGAGTTACATCAGATAAGGAGAAGACGAAATGCCTATTTTCCTCTCTCGCAGCACAAAAAGCAGCCCAGAGACCTCGCTGATCATCACATCACTCAGAACAAGGGAAGACTGTAAGTTAACGTTACACTTGATGCTTGCTGGAACCCTGTGGTAACTATGCAAAGAAACACCTGGCCTTCTCCTCAGATTTCTCCAATATCTCTAAGAAATCTGCACCCTCAGCTTTTGATAGTTTCTTACATGCTCTTACAGTAACCCTTCTATGTACAACTAGTTTCTAGAAGCTGTCATTTCTTGGCCCCTGGCTTTTGTCTCACTCAAGGGCAGTGGACAATGTCCAAGCTGGTTAATGCAGCTTCCAGGACTTTGCTCACCTTTTCTGCCCTTTTGGGAAGAGGCACCAAATTTCATTGCTGTTGGTAACCCATAAACTCCTCATTAGCATTTCCTGGTAAAACTGTGAAAGCTGATAACACTTGGAAGGAAGGGCTTTACTGATCTATCGCTGAAGAACCCAGAGCTATCTGAGGAGATGTTGCTTCAAAATTCGAAGTGCACAGACGTGCTAGATATCAAACAACAGACTAAATCACAATCTCAGTAGAAATACCAGTGGCAGTATTTGAAAAACATCAATTCTTTGCAGAAACAACATTTCTAAACGCTTCTGCAGTGGTTGGAGGAGAATGAGTTCTAAAAGGACCTACTTCTTTCAAAGACTTATGAAACGTGAAGGGCAGAAGAGCTGCCTGTATTACTCGATGCCAAGCTCACCAAAGAATAACACACGTCTTACAACAGCAGTGGTAATGAAACTGCAGTTAAAAAGTAGACTAAATTTGAACCATCTTCAATTTCTTCTCATCACAAAACATCTGCTCAAACAGGCAACTTATGGTAGACAAAAATGGTGACACTCACTTTGGGAGGTTTGCTCACTCCTCCCAACCATCCCAAAGCCACTCTTCTCTACAGACGGCCAGTATGTAGTGTCTGTTTAGCAGATCCCACCTTTTGTCACAGGATCACAGACCTACTGAATGGAAATATGTAACAAGAATGGAAGTCTTCATGCAACGCGATTAATAACTCTGCCTCGACTAAATGCATCTCCTAAGCACCAGAGCAAAACAAACAGTACAGTGATAGCTTCACTTCTGTACCTGTTCTCATATACTCCAACCCATCTGTCAGAGCATCATGGTAACTCTGTCAGAAACCTAGGGATTGGGTCCTCCTCCCTTCTTCCCCTGTTCACTGGGTGACTATATTTTGGCACCAGTGCTTAAAAGTACTATTGCTGGGTTTGATCTAAATCCAATTCTATGTGTTTATCATGGTCTTCATTTGTCATACACCATCAGATTCCAGTAGTTAAAAGAATGAAGTCTGGGCAGAGAACAGAAACATAACTAAATGAAATACTAGACAAAATCCAGATCACTGAACCAACAAACTCTAGTTCTAGGTCCTATCTAATACATCAGTGACACCGACAGCCCAAATTCAAAAGTCACCATATAGAAGCCTGGAAATATTTCTAGAGACGGGATTAAAGTTTCCAAAACTATAAGCTGCTGTATTTCTGTTCTAGGATTTATTTATCTGGCATGTAGAATATAAGTTACCAGTATATACTGGAGTAGGGAACATAAAACTCACAAGGGAATTAATGTCTAACTTCCTTACCCTTTGGACAGTGCTCCTGTCCTTGGGCTTTTGAAGGGACCCTTGCAGTAATCCACTCTCCCCTATACACTGGGTTTTGGCAATTGCACAAGACACTGAACAACACGGCTCTGAATTAAAGCTTTCAGTTATGACGGCCAACCTTAGGATCCCATTCAACAGCACATACATCCTACAAAGATTCTCGGGTCACTTACAAACCCTTAGTCTTGCTTTTCACCTGTAGTATTTAGCCCCTTAAACATGCAACGGCTTAAACACAAAAAGGTCATTTGTTATAAATTGTAATGTCTGACCATTTCTTAATAAGAATTACGTATTGCTTTAAAAAGCCCAAGCACATCCAAGCAGGAACAGGCAGTAATTCAAGAGCAGCAGCACTGCGACGCGAGTAGCCATTGCAGCGAGGTGAGTCTTACACACCATCAAGTGAAGCGAGTGATTTATTCTTTTATTTCATAATATTTCACTTTTTTTACATATTCAGCTAGCTACTCTATCATGTATTCCAGACATTATTCTTCAGGAATCAAGAAGATAATGTTGGGAGATAAAATATTAAAATCTAGGTAGTTTTATTAGGCATTAAAATGTAGTCGTGTGAAGTTCCATTGCAGACGCCTACCTCTGGGAGATCACAGAGACAATTTATTACATGCAAGGGGTTTGGCCCCACTTTGAATTGCAACAGCTCATGGTAGACAGTTTTTACATTCAGTCTATCACTGACAGACATTCTCATCTCAGCATGGCTTTACGTAGCAGGAAAGAAGCCAAAATAACTTGGTGTTGAGCTTTCCTACTTCTCTGCCTCTCCTTAATTACCTTCATAATCACAACGTTACTTCTACCCCGACTAAGCTGGAAGGTCCAGGATGTACTGTCTAGAGTAACATGAACCAATGGTGGCAACGAACCAGTGGCCACTGGGGATTCCACAATCACACTCACATACACACACACAGAGAATAACACTCACGACACGCTCCTGAGCCGGCATTCAGGTTTTATTCTAAACCAAGATTATATATTCTTAGCCTCTATTATTTTCTTGTGCTAGCACCCGTCCTCAATTCACACTGCGGCGTTTCTAAAACTGGACAGAGTAACAGGAGAAACTGAGTGAGAAATCTCTCTTCGTGTCCTACTTGTGTTACTTTCTTCATTCCTTCCTCCTGGTCGCAGAAGGTGGTTGCACAGCCAGTTTATGGGAAGCCTTTAAACGCAGGTATGTCAGATGAACAGAGCACTGCCAATACCTGAGCTGCCCACGTGGCAACACCTCTAGTTAACGCGAGAGGCTTTTGAGATCACAAGCCAATCTCTGAATTTGAAAAGGAGGAGTTTACAGAGAAGATTAGCAGGACAATACCAATTTATTTCAGAAATTTTTATTTCTGGTGAAGTCTACTACTGACTCATTTAAACTGAAAATGGGAAAGGATCAAATTTCCCAACCAAAAGAATTAGGGAAAAAGAACCATTGTGCCCTGCCACCCAGCATCATGAAAAACCCCCAAGGAACCAGTTTTTCTTCCTGCTTTCATCTGCTCTGTTCCCACAAATGGCCTTTCCTCTCTACTTGCCATGAAGGAAAAATCCTGATCTCTACTAAGCCCATGTAATCCGCCTTGATTCTGATTAGAAATGTCCCCTATGATCAGCAAATCTTGGACCCAAAATGAGACTCAGTAAAAACAGCTGGCATTACAGAAACTGAGGCCTCTCCCTGTGAATTCACTGTTATATTCCCAGATGTTTTGTCCACAGACTGTGCTAGAAAGCAATCGTACCAGCTGGGGGCTAGTATCAGCACAGCACCGTACCAGGACCTGCACTGAGCAAAAAGCCTGAGCCATGCTGCATTACAGTGAGTGATATCACTACAGACAAGTGAGTCTGAGGCAAATCTGAAATTTCCATTTAAAGAGCTGAGCTGATGTTAAATTCAATTCATTTACAGTTTAGTTTCCATTAGCAGCTGAGAGCAAAGAGCAGTGTTCAGTAAACTGAGGTAAAAGCCATCAGTAACAATAAAAACCTAATTTCACTATTAAAAAAACCCTGCCAGAGTCCCTATATCTGTAGGTAACTCCAGACTGACTAAAGGCAAGGGATTAAGTACAATAAAGTGACCGCCTTAGCTCAGTAACAGCCCCAAATACCATCCCAATATCCTAAACCTACTAAATCTGAATCATAGAATTACAGAATTATTGAGGGTGGAAAAGACCTCTAAGATCATCTGGCGCAGCCTATAACTCAACGTCACCACAACCTAGACCATGGTACTAAGGGCCATGTCCAGTCTGTCCTTAAACATCTCCAAGGATTGGGACTTTATCACCTCTCTGGACATCCCAATGTCTGATCAGTACCTGAGCTCATAAGCACACAGACCTAGCACAGGGGAAAGGTTTCACATGTACCACAAGTCCTGATATGGGCTTGGAGCTTTAACAGATAACCAAACTCTCAGGACCCCCTGCTGACTTGCTGAAACATCACACCAGCACAATGAGAACGCCTCCCTAACGCGCAGAGGTGGCTGGGCCAGTTACGTGTTGCGTGTTTAGGTCAGCTGCTCATCGCACACTGCACAGAATCACATGTTGACATTGGTAAGTTACTGGTCCAGCTGTACCCTGCGCCTAGGAAAGCCAATCATCCACAGCATGCTGTGTGCCAAGGCATGTTAAGATCTGTCATTTCAGTAGGCCTGACACAGTATATTCGCACGGGGACAGGACCTATGGCTGGCTGCTACTGCCATCTGCCAATTATATCACCCTCTTAAAATGCAGAGTGCCTCAGAGATCCTGTAAACAACTGTTAACGCAACTCATTTCATATTAGCCGTGTATCATCTAAATATAAAGATTAACCTCAAAATAACTGCCGTAGGTTAGGATTTGAGGACCCAGAAAAGTCAGCATATTCTTCACAGCTACTTCCCTTCTGCCATGATCGGACCAGAAACACGGGGTGATTAAAGTTCACCCGCTCACTTGTCCAGACAGTGCCCTGTTGGACGGACAATTGGGGCAGAAATACCACAGGGGTGGTATATTTGGGTGGCATTGCATCCAAACTGCTGCAAAGTGAAGGGAAATGAGAGGGTGTGTTCTGGACATCTGGTAGCGGGACATAGAACTGACCAGATGCATGCCACACTAGAGCCAGGACAAGAGGGCAGGGCCTGAAGCTGTCAAGGGAGCGTTAGGATGGGTGTTAGGAAGGGTAATCAGACAATGGAATGGACTGCCCAGAGCAGTGGTGGAGTCCTCATCCCTGGAGACGTTTAAGAAAAGACTGGACGTGGCACTTAGTGTCCTGGTCTAGGTTGTGATGATGTTGCGTTATGCGCTGGACTTGATGATCTTGGACGTCTTTTCCAGCCTCAGTGATTCTGAGATCAGTCAGAATCTGCGTGTCTTTGTGGTGGGGTTTTTATGTCATGTGAATGAACTCTGTGTTGCTTTTCCCCCAAAAGAAGCAAAGCTTTAGTTTTGCTTGCAACTTTTGCAAGCAGTTTTGAACCCTCATTGTTCGGTTGGGGTTTTCTTCAGGCCATTAGCACATTAACTTAATAGCTTGGTTCATCTCATCTCAGAGCTGATCAACTAATGACATAAATGGTGAGCTAAGCAGGAGCTGAGAGAAAGCCCTTGCAGCATCCCAAATTCATTTTTTCTAAGTGTCTTCTCTGATACTTGAGCAGCGTGATTGTTGAGATGGGGTAAGTTTGTTTATCTGTGTGAGGGAAATGTCATGCACGACGCCGGGCAGAAATTCACTGAATGGAAATGCCAGCTACAAACATGGCTTGGCTTAGCCTTGTTTTCACTGCACCACTACCACTTCCAAACACTTTCAAGAAAGTCTGTGTAGGCAGAGCAAAATTAACTTTCATGTTAAGAGAGGAATAAAGGGCATCTCTGATGATTTATTTTATTTAAAAATCTCAAGCAAAGCACAATTACATTCAATTAATTTTCAGTGTTTGTATGATACTGACATGCTGCTAAAAATCAACTCAGAGGAAATAATCTGGCAGAACAAGTAAACGATTTAACAGGCAAATCTGCTTTACAAACAGGAACCAATTTCTTGTTCAGTAGTCATCAGAATTACCTCAGCTGAAAACCTCTGATTCTGTGTGAAATGCTACTGAAGGGTGAATAACACAATGAATATTCATTCCAAACTGCAAACGAATCTGCTCCATTCCCACATTACCTTTGTTTGCTTTATACAAATGTAAAATTGTGTCAAGCATCCCCAGAGCATGGGTCATGAAAACAAACTCGGGCTTCCTGCGTGCGAGCTTGAAGGAAGCTACTGTTTGTTAAAAACAGTACATAGACAACTCTTCCCCATGGAGGACTTTCAGACAACACTTATTCATTGTATGAGGCAAGAACGACACCGAAATCTCACCTGAGTGTAGCAAATAACGGAACACTTTACAATTTGAATAACAACACAGCTGCTTTCAGAATTACCCATTCAATAAACTCAATCATCTGAGGACAGTGTGAACTGCACTAACAAGATAAAGAAGAAACATTTTTCTGCAAGTTGTCTTCTTATCTAAAATGAAAGAGGAGAATACCTGGCTATAATCTTAATCCTTGAAAGAGATGACTGAGATAACATAGCTCAGTATTGTAAGACTCAAAAAGAGGACTGACTTTTATGATTTATGACAATACCCCAGTGGAGAGAGCTCAACACAAAGGCGCAAGTAAAACACCCTGATCATCTTGATTTGTTCGTCAGCATTTGTTATCGTTAGAAGTGCCTTTGCCTTTTACTGTTCGTATTTCTCCAAGCAGAAATAGCTCTACAAGTTGAGTTAAAACAGAGGTTGTGGAGATGAGGTCCTAGAACTAATGTGAATAAAAGCAGCAGTGGTCAGAGTTACTGTGGGATGCCTGCCTGCTTCACTCTGCTGACTTGCCACTGCTGGCCTCTGCACTTGAACTTGTTTTCCACAGCACTGCTCTGCTAAACCCAAAACCGTGACTTGATCGCAGACCTTCAGCAGAGCATCACACTGTGCAGCTCTGAGAAGTAAAGAGAGTTAGTTACTTTCTGATACTCAAAACAAAGCAAAAGTATGAGGAAGATCAGTTTTCAAATGGTTCATAGGCAAAATGAGAGGACTGAGTGCACCATTGGGAAGTTTGCAGATGACAGTAAGTTGAGCAGGTGAGCCGATCTGCTTGAGGGTAGAAAGGCTCTACAGAGGGATGTGGGTAGGCTGGATCAACGGGCCAAGATCAATTGTATGAGCTTCTATAAGGCCATGTGCTGGGTTCTATTCTTGACTGCAGACTTAGGAAAGTCTTGTTGGAGAGCTTCCCAGCAGAAAGGGACTTAGGGGTAGTGGTCAATAGCCAGCTGAATAGGAGCCAGTGGTGTGTCCAGGTGGCCAAGAAGGCAAACAGTGACTGGTATCAGCATGGTCACTAAAAGAAAGATACTGATGGTTCCCCCCGTACACTGATGTGGTACTGGTGAGGCCACACCTTAATACAAGACATTGAGTTGCTGGACCAGGTCCAAAGAAGGGCAACAAGGTTGATAAACTTGCTCTGGACAAGTCTTATACAGAGAAGCTAAGAGAACTGGCCCTGTTTAGTCTGAAAGAGCCTGAGAGGAAACCTTACTGTTGTCTGCAAGTACTTGAAGGGAGATTGTAGAGAGGTGGGTATTGGTTTCTTCTCACAGGTAACAAGTAATAGGACAAGTGAAAATGGCCTCAAGTTGGCCAGAGGAAGTTTAAGTTAGACATTAGGAAAAACTTATTTATTGAAAGGGTTATCAGGCACTGGAACAGGCTGCCCAGGGAGGGGGTTGAATTGCCGTCCCTGAAGGTGTTTAAAAGTCATGCTAATACAGAGTTTACGGACAGGGTTTAGTGGTGGGCTTGGTAGAGTTAGATTACTTGTTCAATTTGATGAACCTAAAGATCTTTCCAACATAAATGATTCTATCATTCTAACCGTGGATGACCACAGCAAACAAGGCATCTTTTACATTAACAGTTCTCCCATAAAATAACCCAACCCAGAGCCTTTGCAGAGATATCAACACAGAGCTATGCATCGTCATTTTCTGTTTCTATTTGTTTTGCTTCTGCTTTTCTCAAAGACAACAGAAATGTTAACTGATGTCAGTAACTCATTTCTGCTGGGGAAGACTCTCCAAATACTAAAATCTACCAAGCCTGTACTTTCACGCTAGTGGTGTAATAACACTATTAAAACGCGCATCCATTTCCTTTCAACTTCTTCAGCCTTTTAAACTTCAACATTTACACAGTTTACACAGTTCATTGGAGTTAGGAGGGGCCTTCAAAGGCCATCAGGTCCAACCCTACTGTTCAAGCAGGATACAAATCACTGACAAGCAGAACCGCCTAAAAAACCTCAATCAGCTCCACAAAACCACATTCAGCTGGGGCTGAAACATCTCCATAGAAAGGAACTCCACAGCCTCTCTGGGCAACCCCTTCCAATAACCCTGAGTGGAAAAAAGTTTCTCCTCAGATGGAGGTGAAGCTCCCTGTGTTCCATTACCCCTTGTCCTGTCTGACACCATTGAAAAGAGAGGATTCCTTCAATTACAATGTTCTCAAACCAAGTGTTATCTAACTACCTTTAATTTCCAGCCTGTCTCCAAGCCACTTGCAGACACAAATGATTTCAAGATCAACTGACCTGAAAAGCACCAACTCACATGTTAGAAGTGTTTATTAAATGTGCTGGTAAAACATTCACACACAGCGCAGGGAACAAAAACGTGTCCTGAGCATCCTTAATGCAGGATGTCTACTGACAAGATGGTAATGAACAAGAGAATTGTTCAGCTCTCCAGAGGTGCCCTTTCCATATGCTGGTACTATACTGCTGACAACTGACAATGCACACACAGACCTGACTACAGGGTTGCACAGAGACTGTTTCTTCCTCCCCCAGGAGATTTCCTCTTCACACATTGCCAGTCACCCAGCTCTAAAAGGCTTCAAGTTGTGAACTGGAAGGTTTAATTCTACATTATGAAACAAAGCCAGAGCCACAGTTAACGATGGTCTTACTCTGTACTCACTGCCCCTGCCTGCTGCCCCAGGTGTGGTAGCCCTCAGGAATGAGATGGGCACCCAGTTGCAAGAGCAAACCTATAAGCAACCTCAAGTGACTCAGCCAGACCCTGGGCTACTCTCTTTCTGAGGGTTTTCTGCAAGCACTGACAACACAGCACAAACATCAGAATGACACTAAAGTGGAAGAACAAATTCCACCTCTAAATTAGGAACACAGTAAAATCAAGTTTGAATCTTGGTGTTTTATTCTTTGTCTGGGCTATAGAGAAAAAAATTTAGTAAACCAAAGCACCGGAATTAGGGCTGCTGGATAAAAGGTGACGTAGAGGTGATTTTTAACACTACCAAGCAATCCTGTCCAGTTCCACCATTCCTTTCATTCATGTGCAAGACTCATTCTGTGTATGCCTTTGGAAATATTTAGGAGGGATGCTTTTGACATCTGACAGAGGACACATCAGCCTGTGCTGGACACTGGTTCCCTGGCAACAGTGCTTTTTCTCTTAGCAACAGAAAGACAAGAACAAAGCTTTTCCAGAGAGAAAAAAGTACACACATGAAAAGTGAAAACAGTGTTGCCCAGTGTCAGTAGATCCTTTAGTCTGAATGATGAAAAAAATGTATCTTGAACAGCAAATATAAGTTTTACAGCAGAGCTCTTTGTAGGAAAGACGGCTGCTTTAGATCTTTACTGCACTGGCAGTGTAGGGACCCCGACTGAGATTGTTTGCTAACATCAATGTAAAAAGAAGCTAAAAATACAGTTACCACCAACCATTTAATTAGTGGACTTCATTTGAAGCTCTAATGAGCCTTTCATTTCAGGAATGGTTGCATGTGTCACAAAAACTTATTCCGGGCATTTGCAATGTCCACAGGGTAAAAACCAGAAGTTATCGTTTTTCCTGTTTCTCTGTTCCCAACAGTTTTAGCTCTGCATCTGTGAGACAGCTCTGAAACACAATAATCACTTCCCGGGTCTGAGCAAAACAGTGCAGACAACGCTAATGAAACCTTACAGTAAAGTGATAAAGAAAAATGGAACCGCTTTTGTACCCAGTTCTCACCCCCCACGTTCTTCCATCACTTCATTACATCTTGCTCCATCTTGTAACACTCTCTATCCAGGAGCAGTCTCGTTGCTCTTTGGGTGCAGGTTTTGTTTGCAGTGAATGCCTGGGATGTTCATGCCAGCAGAACAAGCACTACCACTCCCTCTTCCTTATGCATGGTCCTAAACCAGAAAGTGACTCATACCCAGCTGTTGTCTCTTTCTTGGCCCCCTGAGCTCTTTTACTGGTTTTAATTTTTTATGCTAATTAAATGTGCTTCTGCAGTGTTACTGACCACTGCGGCTTCATTTAGGTGATTTGCAAGTGGGTCCTCAGGATCTGTCCTGAAGATCACTAGAGCAGCCTGCTAAGACCTTGAGCCTTTGCACTGCCATTCAAAGGAACGGAAGAGGATTCAGGACTTGACCAGGATACTAAGTTACAGGAGCAGGGAGAAGAAAAATTCCCTCTTCCTCTATTACTACTTCAGAGATTGCAAACTTCCAGAGTGAGCTGCAACAGAGAATTAATAAAGGAAAACATTTCTAAACCTAGAAACAAGTTCCTGTGCAGTGTGACAACCTCTGTCTTTGTTTCCAACTTCATTGCTAAGTTTCATTCAAACAGGCGAAATAACTGTTACATGCAGCAAATCATTATGTTCCTACAGCCCTCCACCAAATAAGTACCTAAGCGCTGGAAAGTAACTTCACAGGCTGCAGCATAAGCTCAACTTTTCCACAGAAGCAGCAATGTACATTCCAAGTCAGACAAAACATAATCAGAGACAACACAAAACCTCTCCACAAGCCTTTTGCACGTTGGGCTTGTTCAGCCTTGAGAAGAGGAGGCTCCCAGGTCACCTTCTAGCAGCTTTCCAATCTCTGAAGGGAGGTACAGGGAAGGTAGGGGAGGAATTTTGACATAGAGATGACAAGGGAAAAGGGTTCCAGACTTGAAGGGGGGACACTGAGGTTGGCCATGAGGAACAAATTCTTTGCTGTGAGGGTGGTGAGATGCTGGAACAGGTTGCCCAAGGCAGTGGTGGCTGCCCCATCCCTGGCAG
>JAOXOE010052785.1:0-34468 GCA_028565055.1 Phoeniculus purpureus | reverse complement strand
CGATCATTGATTGAGATTTGTTGAATTTCCCAGATTTCTACACGAGCGGTCTGATAATTCCATATTGGATAGCTCCAAAATTTCTTTGGTTCTACCTTTGGATTGATTGGGGGGCGTTTATTATCTGGTGTAGTACGAATCGGAGTTTTTTTCTCTTTAGTTACTAATTGTCCAGTATCTTTATCTTCGACTTCTATTATTTCCGTTTTCCAATCGATCCATCCCCCAATAGGAGGTCCTAAAATTCGAAATTTATAATCGCCAGCCTCTTTTTTGAAAAAAGACCAGTAGGGTTTATTGCTTTTGCTGTCTTCTCGTAAATACTTAAAGTTTTCTGGAAAAAAATTATTCATTTTTATCTCCTTATTTGATTCTGAGTGTTGTTTTTTCTTCTTCTGTTATTTCTAATCCTTCTATGTTGCGTATGCCAAGCTTAATGTCCTTTTGGACTAGCGCTTCGTTGAGTTGCAAATATTTGGTCGGAACTTTTGTTATGTCTAGTACATTGATTTTCGTTATTTTTCGCGTCATAGTAGTAGTGTGAGGCGTTGATTCTGCTTTTGGACTCTCTATGACAATAGGAGCCTCTTCCTCTAATAATCGAAGGGCTTCTTCTACTCTACGTCTGCGATCTTCTAGATAGCTATGATAAGCATTGGTTTTCTGATTGCAGAGTCGTATTGCGGTGTCACAATCATCCGTGATTTTTTTAATTTGGTATTTAATTTCGTTGATTTTGTCCTTGAAGGGTTGACATAGGGTTTTTTCTAAATCGACCGCTGCTTTGCGAATATGACGCACTTCTTTATAGGTTTGTGTGACATAGAGATATTCTGATTTTTTCTTCATTGGTAAGGATTTTAGTTTTGCTAATGACTGATGGTTAGTAATGGTTTTTATTGTATTAATTTCGTTAGGTATGTATTGTGCTAATGTCATAATTATCCTATTTTAAAGTTTTTTGTATTATATTTCTTTAGTATTTTTATTGTTATTTAATGGGTTAGCTAGTAAGAAATTTTTAATTTTTGATTGGTGTTTATCTAAAAATTTTATGTCTCTTTTAATCTTTTGACCCCATCGCGAATGATGGATGAAGTTTTGTAATTCACGGCCACTTGGACAGTGATACATAGCCATACATTCAATTTGATAACTATCTTCGCTTTGTACTTCTTCTATGATCTGTTGCATGGTCCATCCTTTATCAGATAGAAACTTAGTAATTTGTCCCACTTCGCTATGTAAAAATTCTTGTATCTTAGTTTGCATGATTATTCTCCTTGTTTTTGAATGAGTTTATTGAATCGGGCAATCCAAAAAGAATCACATGTTTCATCGAATTCTTTTCTAAGTTCTCTCATTCTTTGAAGTTGTTTTTCATAAGCTTTCACGACTTGCTCTTCTGGATATTTATCTAAATCTCTTAGTAATTCATCGCTAAATTGATAAGTATGTCTGCTTAATTTATTTCCTATAGCAAGTGTGTACACTAAGGAATCTATATTCAATGTAGTGCTGTTTTGTTGGATTTCATCTTTAAGATTCATGATTGTTCTCCTCAATTTGTTTTTTTTCTCTTTCTAATTGGTTTGCATACTTAGTAATTAATTTTTTATCTTCGATAGATTGACAAAACCCGAAGAATATATTTGGATTACTGCAAAAGTAAGCAGCTACAAAGTTTTCATAGCTTTTTTCTACTTGATTAAAGTCATATCTTTTGTATTTCATTGGCTATCCTTGCTTTGTAATATACCAACATATTACACTGTTGACGTGATTTAATCAATACAAAAGTACGTGATACAATGAATGAAATAATACGTGATATACAAAAGATAATGGATGATAATGACATTACACAAGCACAACTCGCTAAAATAATGGGACTTAAGCCGAAATCTTTGAGCTGGGTTTTTTATAGTTCTGAAAAAGTAGGGAAAGATACGGTGGTGAAAATTATTGATGCTTTATTTGATTTAGCGAATAAAAAAAGAATGGAAGCTACATTAATAGAAGAAGGTATAAATAAAATTTTAAGAAAGGAAATTACCATTTGCTCATGGCTTAAAGCGCGTACCCGCAATGGCAATGGCAATGGCATCAGTGATATCAAGGGGTCCATCGATAGAGGTTCCGAATAATCGTTCCACTTTTTTCTTTATTTTTTCTTTGGTAGCTTTACCATCTCGCGTAATGGCATATTTGACAACGCAAGGCTTAAGTTGGATGACAGGTATCTTGTTATTCGATCCTGCAAGTAGGCATGCAGTTTTTGCCATTACGATTTTCATCGTTACAGCGTGGTTTTTGCCCACAAATTGATCTTCGACGGCTACTATGTCAGGTTTATGTTTTGGTATCATAAAATCGGCAAAATGGCGGTATAAATGGCTTAATCGATCTTCAATTCTATGTTTGGGATTCGTATTAATAAAACCGCTACAAATAAGTTCGGTAGTTAATTCGTTGTGATAGAGAATGCAATATCCGCAAGAAGTTAGCCCCGGATCGATTCCTAAGATTTTCATTTCGTTTTAAGCGATCCTTTTGCTATCTTTTCTTGAAAAGAGGGGGTAGCCCATCAAACTACCCCAAAAACCATATACTTATGATACCTAATATTTTATATTGTCATCCTAAACAAAGTAAAGCAGAAATTTATATTGTGCATCGCTTAGTTCCTCATATACAACGATGTGGAGTGTTGTATACTCGCGATAAGGTACGGTTACCCTATCACACTTATGCCTATGCAATGGATATAACGACACTAGAGAGAGCGATCCTGAAAAAGATGAGAGATTTTGAAGTGTATGGCATTGGTTATTGCAAAGCTAAAGACGATTGGTGGGTCGACTATCTAAATGGACAAGGCTTTGACATTAAGCGGTGGAAATTCCAAGAGTGTTTGAAGCATTTGGAAGAAATGAAGTTTATCCACAGAAATACCTATAACTTACCGAAAGAAGCGGGGAGTGGTAAAAAACGAACTATGGTGACCTGTTGGGGCACTCATAGGTATCTTGCTTGGTTAAATATGACTCGAACCTATAAGGGTAGAAATCACAGGAAGCCAGATGAATGTATCTTAGCCTTTATGCGCTTTATAGCTGATGTACGTAAATTGAATGAACATGAGCTTAACCACCCTCTTATTTTGCGTGGATCAACATCCATTAATAGAAATACACCTTCGGTGTATGAATATTGTAACTATACTTATAATATGGAGGAAAAAGACCCTTACATAGAGGCTAAAAAAACACCTCAGCCAAAACAGGGGAGTGATTGTTTCCAAACTCTATTCCAACCCCAATCCAATTTGGATATCTGGCTCAAAAAAAAGGACACTCATTACCCTGAATCTATCCTTAACCCACTCTTAGTTGACTCAAACGATAGAAAAAAAATTGTTCATGCCTTATGCCGAAGACAGAAATGGCTAAGGGACAAAGAATACAAACTTTTGGACATGGTGACTTACATCATGGAGGGAAAAATGAGAATCCCTGTGCGAAATCCTTTAAGAATGGCTATCTCATTGGTACTTAATCCTCGGAAAATGAAGAAAAAAGAGGAAGATAAACTCATAGAGTATGAAAATTATGCGGAATTATTGCCAAGTTTAGAATTTGAATTTACCTCGTATCATCCACCAAACCTATGCAAAAAAAAGACTAGTATGGCAAAATCTCTTGCTTTTGAGATTAAAGATAAGTTTAATACTATCTTACAAGAAATTGGTTTCGAGATTTTAGAGAAGGGGATTCGGCAAATTAAGTACGATGAATTAATTTGCTATGATAGTCCCTATATTTTTTTACATTTAATCACTGAGTCATGGGGTAAGAGGGGGATACGTGAAATCTACGAATATACAAAACAAAGATTCGGCTGTAAAACTGGGGTATGACCATAGAAGTTATGGATCCTATGTTGAGCTAAAACATATCTATTGTTGGGAAGCTGAAACTCTCATTTTAGGGCATCTGCTACAAACTCAACATCAAGAAGATATTGCAAAAGTACACGATATTTTGCGTATTCAAGATTTTTATTCCCAAGAACATCAGATTATTTTCGAATCGATTTGTGATTTGTATTGCTCAAAAGAGCCTATTGATTTTCATACGATTTACATTGCTTTGAAAGACAAAGGTAATTTGAATCGCGCAGGAGGCTTAACTAATTTAACTCGTATTGTGCAATATTCTGGGGGTAGTGTGGATCTCGACCATTATATAAAAATAGTGCAAAATAAATCTCTTTGTCGTAAGCTATTAGACTTTACAGAAAATCTTCAATCATTAATAACCAAAAAAAACCTTACTCCATTAGAAGCTTATGATGAGGCACAAAATATGCTTATGAATTTGAATGAACAAACTGCTAATACCATCAAGTCACTAATTTTTGAGAAAGAATTATTTTGGCAACATTACATTACGAAAAAAGAAGATCTTTCTAGAAAACTGCTTACTGGTTATACCGATTTGGATAGTGTAACTCATGGGATTGCTCCTTCTAGGTACTGGGTAGTGGCTGCACGTCCTAGCGTTGGAAAAACGACTTTTGCGTTGAATTTGATTTATAATGTGCTGAAACAAGACAAAAAGGTACTGTTTTTTTCGGTTGAGATGAATTGGGTCGATATTGAAAAGATTATGTTATCCATTGAATCAAAAATATCCTATGACAAAATACAAGAGCAAGATTTGGATATGGTAAAACTAGCTCAATTAAGAAAAGACTATGAAACATTGAGAGAAAGACAACTCTATATCGATGATTATACCAATGATATTGTGGTATTGAGAAATAGAGCTAGAATGATGCACTCGAGATATGACCTTGATTTGATTGTG
Organism: Phoeniculus purpureus; assembly: GCA_028565055.1. NCBI lineage: Eukaryota > Metazoa > Chordata > Aves > Bucerotiformes > Phoeniculidae > Phoeniculus > Phoeniculus purpureus. The sequence goes on along the minus strand of JAOXOE010052785.1, from coordinate 29,597 downwards.
ATTGATTATTTGCAACTGCTCCATTGTAAATACGGAGAAAATAAACAGACGGAAATTGCTGAAATCTCTAGAAATCTGAGAGAACTTTCTAAAGAATTAAATGTCCCGGTTATTGTTTTATCACAATTGTCAAGACGTGTAGAGGAAAGAAATAACAAGATGCCTTTGATGAGTGACCTTAGAGATAGCGGTAGCATTGAACAAGACGCTGATGTAGTTATGCTACTGAATCGTCCGGATTACTATAAGGTTGATGATAGACCCAATGAAATTGATGTGATTGTAGCTAAGAATCGATATGGTCGATGCAAGACTGTTTCAATGTTCTTTGACAAAGATACAATGCGATTTAACTTGCTAGCTAGACATAGCCAGACATCCATTAACAAGATCGCTTATATTTAATCAAAGGAATATGATTTGTATCCTGAATCAGGAGAAACCTTTAAAGAGTTAGCTGATGAGGCTTATGAAGCGGTTAGAATCTGTTTCTCTCATTTCTATGAAGATAAATCCAAAACATATATCGATCCACTTGTCGTTTTAGCAATGTTACATGCGGTTCATTTATCGTATCAAACTCTAGGTGTTTCACTGATCTCTTGTTGTGGGCAGGAAAAAGAGGCAAGAAAACTTTTAAGTGCTAATCTCGATGATCTTAAGCAAGCTATATTAAACCCTGATGGCAAGAAGAAAAGATTTACTAAGAAAAAGTAACCCTTTTTTGTCACGTTTCGCAAGTCATTTTAAATAAATGATTTATTTATAGAAATTTCTTTAAAAGACTTACTTTTTAAAAGGAATCTAAATTATGGAAGATATTCAAATAACAAAAGAAGAAGTGGTTGAAATGTTTCTAAGTCATCCCTCTGTTCCAGACTGTGACAAAAAATTCATCGCAGAAGATCCTAAAATGCAAGATCGTCTTTATCAATTTATGAAGTATGCTGTGAATTTACATAAAAATAAACCTAACTAATGAATATTCTTGTATTAAAAAGAGTGAAAAAGTATACTGATAGACAGTTCCCCACCTATGTGGGGATGTTCCGGTCTGATTTCCAATTCAGCGGATTTTCCCCACTTATGTGGGGATTTTTTTAATTCATAAATATATGTCACCCTTATTAGGGTCTGGATTGAAACCTTACTCGGGATCATAATAAAAGAGCCCATTTATTGGGATTTTTTTATTCCAGAAACAACATCCCATCCTTCAGAATAGTAACTTTTGGATGATGAAGTTTAGAACTGTCAAAAGGCTCTGTTATAATATGAAAGCCGTTCGGTGTTTCTTTTACATAAAGCATAGAAGTTAGATCATCCAGTTGACTACAAACATCGACATAATGTTGGATTGCATCACTGTCTAAGTCTATCAAGAAATTTTTTGAATTCCTCGCTTCTGGATTCTGTAAGCAGGAGATAAAACGATTCTCAATGTCACAATAGAAATCTTCTTTTTGATCTGTAAAGGCATAATCATTATCTAGCTGTCTCTTTTTAAAGAGTCGAATGGCTTTATTGATGTTTCTTTCATTGACTGAAGAATAAATTCGCTCATTAGGCTTTTTTATCTCTCTTAACTTCGCTAATAGTGCATTGAAAATAATTTTGTTTTTTGATATGTATCGAATGCATTTTCTATCCGTTGTCGAAATTCCACTGTCCTTCTTGCGATTTATTAATATTAGAATTCTATAGCCTTCTTTAAATTGATCCATTATAGTCCTCCTTATAGGGATATTGGGGGATTATGTCAGATTTGGAGAAAATGACTGAAAAAAAATTAATTCCTGAAGCTATTTTTATTGAAGATCAGGGCTATTATCCCAATATTCCTGAAGTTAATAAAGTAGAACACCTTTATTATATGGAATCTATTGTCCAAAAGAAACAGTTTGCAATAATGCAACTTATAAAAGTCTATCTATTAGTCAAGTATCAACCGCAGGATCTCAGCATAAAATATATTGAAGAAAAACTTGAACAAGCTCTACAAGGACATAAAGTGGAATTACACCCTTCTTTTATTGATAAAGTTAATGTTCCTGACAAGATTCAAACATATTTCAAGGATTTTGAGTTTTGGAAGTAATTAATATGCAATGGCTTAACCCAAAAATTCACGAAATGCCTAACTGTGAAGATGTATTAGCATTTATTGATCTGAAATATCACAAAGATAAAGAGGATCTTGAGGAAATGAAAACATCTATAGCAGAAGTCGATATGAAGAATGGATTTATTACTTATGGTTATAGGGGTAACAATGTATTTGAAGATTTAACTCGAAGATGGAATGAAGATGGTGAGCCTATTTCTTACGATTTGGAAGCCGTAGTTGCATGGATGCCACTTCCGAAACCCCCTAAAAAAGTAAAGTTCGATAACCATCACTTATGGAACGCTAAAAATGCGAGTTAGATACTTTTTTTTCTATGGATATGATGGGTTACTTTTGAAATGCGCTATTTCAGCTTACTCTGATTCTCCTCGTAGCAAACTATTTTTGAAAAACCCAATATATATGTGGGAAACGAAATTGAAAGAATTGACTCCCGAAACTTTATTAATAGAAATTGTTCGACAAAAAAATAGAGCGCGTTTGGTTATGAATGAAATTCACCCGAATTTTTATTTATATGATTTCAGAACTAAAGAAATTATAGCTAGACCAATAAAAAAGGGCTAGACTTTCGTCCAACCCTCCAAGGTAGATAATAATAATCTCTAAAAACACAGTGATAAGCTCAATCTAGCAAATAAATTAAATATTTGTCAAACCTGAGGAGGTCACGATGAGCGTCGTTGTTAATCAAGTGAAAAAATATACAGAAGGAACTATTAGGCATCTCTATATTCCCTATAGTTTTATTGGCTTTCTTCTCTCTTATTCTGTGCATAAATCGATCGTTTTGTCCTTTATTCACATTCTATTTGGGGGTTATTACGTGGCTTATTGGATTTGTACCTATAGTGCCTATCCAACTAAGATTTTAGAGTGGTTTAATAATTGAGTCGGCTACATTTTGTAACCAACTGTACGAAATTCTCGTACGATTAAAAGGAGTTGATTGTGTTTTGGTTATGGTTATCTTTATTTATGAGTATATTTGGGTTAATTAGTCCTTTAGTTTGTCTATTACTTTTTTTTGGTCTTTGGGCTTTTCTATTGGCAATAACTACTTTATTTTTTTTAGGAGTAAGCACTTATTTGCTTTTTTGGATAGCAGAACATGATTATTTTATAAACTATTGGTAAGAGGAGGAACTTTGAAAATATCAAAAAGTAAATGGCTCGATCCAAATAAAGTAAAGATTCCATACGATTCTTTTGTGATTGGATTTATTAAAAATCCACAATTTGGTTGTGAGCACGTTCAAAAGAAAGGAACTGTAACCCTCATTGTAAGAAGAGACATTGATGAATGTTTCGATATAGTTTCTTATTTAAAATTGCCTCTATCAGATGTCTATCGTTGGCAAGAGCTTCCCAAAGCCCCTAAAAACTTTAAGCATTTAGAAACAGAAAAAGAAAACGAACTGGTTCAAATAAAACATCCCTTGCATCTTTGGTTAGATAAAATAGAAAAAAACCCAGATCGATTTATCGATAAACTCTATGAATTAGCGGATAAATATAGAGCTCCTTGTTGGCTTTTATCGGATTTAATACGAGGCGAAGGGCAGATGTTGCAATTTTTAAGTGAGGATTGGGGTAGCATTGATGGTTGGAAAAAGAGATATGAAAAGTATTGGAATCAGTTTTTGAGGTAATGATGAAAAGTAAGATTATTAATAATTTTTTATATGATTATGATGTTAAACAACAGACTTTAGCTAAACATATTGGTTATACTCATGTAGCATTAAATCCTTATTTGGTAGGACATAAAGAAATGTCTAGAAGACTCTATTCCTTATGTGTTCATAGTCTTTTAGTCATTTCTAGAGAGAGAAAAAAACAAGGGAAAGAAATGGAAAAAGAAGTAAATAAATTAATTAAAAAACTGGAAAATAATGATTAAAGAATTAAGGAAGTTGTTAGATGTTTATGATATAACGCAGCAAAATCTAGCTGAAAAAACGGGATATCATCAATGTAATTTGAATACCTATCTGCTGGGTCATAAGAAAATCACTAGGAAATTCTTTTTGCGTTGTATTATTGGTTTGATTGCTATTGTTCGCGAGAGAAAAGTTAAAGCAAAAGAATTGGATAAAGAAGTGAATAAACTATTAGAGAAATCGGACGAATTATTTTTACGGGAGAATAAAAATGAAATTTGAATTTACATGTAAGCAAGAAGAAGATGGCGCCCATATTACCGATGTTAAACCTAATGATGAATTAGAAATGCCACTGCCCTGCAAAGTGCGGACTATTAATGGCAAAGAAATACAGACTTGTGAGGAATTTCACAAAGCCTATAGAGATGCGGCAGAAGGGGATCATCGCTTTTTTATGTTGATTATGTATGATGGCAAAGGTACTTATTATAACCTTACTATTACCGAATAATGGCCTCAAATTCGGTTGAAAAACAGGAGGTTTTCTTAAAATGCTATTTTATTGTATGCTATTAGCGGTCTTTAGATAGCAAATGCAATGGATTTGTCTTTACTAGAAAAATTTTTACAGGAATTTGATAAATCCAAGGTTCCCTCCACCATTCATATTATGCTAGAGGATACTCCTTTTGCCATCGAAGAGAATACTATCATTTTGGAGGAGAAAAATGAGAATTGAATTTATTAAGATTTTTGTTACATTGGGCTTAAGTATGCCGCTTTGTAAATATCTATGCACCTATGCTACGGAAGAACAAAAAAACGTGGCATGTATAATGTTGTTTACCTCTATGTTTTATTTAGGAGTACAAGAGGTATACAACTATTACAAAAAATGTAGGGCCAATGAATCCAAAAGGGATCATATTGAGTGAATTTATAAAAAAACCCCATCTAAAATGTTCTTGGGAAAAAGTAGGAGAGTATCAAATAAAATTGGTCTGGGGATATGATACGAAGCCAGAATCTGATACTTGGTATGTTTATTCTGCACCTTGTCATGAATATTATAATAATTCATTACTATCTGGAATAGGATTGAATCGATATCTGAAGTCTTTTGAACCTCGTCTTTACGATTTAGAATTAGATCCCTTTTTTAAAGCATTTGGGTTAATCGATTTTAAAGCATTTGGATTAATCGATGGAACATATTATAAAAATTTATGTAAGGAGTCTATTTTGGAAGCAAAAGAACTATTAAAAGAATTACATCAAGAAAGAGATGCTCTTATTGAAGAAAATAAAGAATTACTTGAAGAAAGAGGGATTCTTGAAGAAAAATACTCTGTCAATAGACAAATGAGAGAATTAAAAGAGGAAAAAATAAGAAGGCTTGATGAAAAAATAGAATCCTTAACAAAAGAAATTTACCCAATAAAAGTTTTTCGCATTAAACCCATAAAAGAAGATCTTCTTGAAATTGTATTACACTCAGAAGATGGCTTTCGAAAAGTTGGAACTTTACGTTTCCAAGATGAAATTGTGAAAAGAAAACTTGATATTGAAAAACATCAATTTTATCGCGCTTATATAAGCTTATGCCAAACTAAAATTTATTGGGATGAAGATGAATATATTCATGCAGAAGATTTAATCCCTTATCTCGAGTAATCCGGAAATTCCGGACAACTCATTTTACTTCTATCACATTGATTTTGCGATCTTTGAGAGTGATTTGATCGTATAATTCCCAAAATTTGCTGATAAATGAAAAAAATAGTTCAAAACATAATTCATAAATTCTAGAAGCTGCCTGATCGAAGATAGTTAAACTTGATTTGGTAGATAGAGTGATACTTTTACTTGTTTCCATGGGTTTTCTCCTTTTTGCCCCAATTAATAAATCCATATAAGTGCATTAACATGCTGAATATACAGCCGCCAGCTTGTACTTTAAGTCCGAGTGTTACGTTGCGAAAGGTCCAATAGCTTAGGCAAATTATCCAAATGAGAAAGCAGATGCGTTTTTGTTGGACATTGAACCATCGCCCTGTTTTGCCGAGTATAGTAAAGAGTAAGTCGGTCACTTCACCCAATAGCTCTCTCCCTCCCCCTGTTTTCATAGAGAAAAGTGTGACAACAACCCCGTAACTAAAAGCCCCTCCAACCCCACGTTTTGCTAGCGCGTTGATCGGATTGAAGGCGATATTTTCGGTTATTGCTCTTCCATTTTTTTTTCATACACTCCCTACATCTTTTGTATTTGGGAAGGTATTCAATCATAAATTTTTTTTCTTTGCAGATGGGACAAAGAACGGTTGGGATTGTGTCCATCTTTTTCTTGTCTCGTAATAATTGAATTTTCCGTTATCTGGAATTTAGTAGATAGGTTTTTATAGACGACTAAAAGTTTTAATTGTCATTTAATGGCGGCTTTTGCATATTATTGAAATTTTTTTAACCGTTTAACCAAGGAGTAAATGATGTTAGTCAAGGTTTTGACTGACAGAGGGTTTCATGTTCGTCCCTCTGTACAACTAGCTCGTATTATTAGTAAATTAAAACCGCGCGTCTTTTTTAAACGCAAGAATGGAAAAAAGAAAAGGATCGAGACAGCTGTAGACATTTTGTGTCTCCGAGTGGGAAAGGGAGAGATATTAGAGATTCTTTTGGAACCTCATTGTCCTTCAGCCGCCTCGAAAATCTTGCATGAAATTCAAACCATAAATTCTATGACATATAACTAATTATGGAAATAGATTCTTGCTAAAGGAATGTTTTGTCTGTATATTACAATTTTTAACCAAAATGGAATATATGGATTACGATCCTTGGAATCTATCGAATTTATTCAGGAGTCCATTTGGGCCAAATCACTTTAGAAATAAGGATTTTGGCCCATCTAGAAATATTGTGCCTATGACACCTAGAAGGAATATTGTTCCTATGATTCCAAAAGATCAACATTCCCCTTGGAAATTACCAAAAAATATTGAATTTTACCCTAATATACCGAAAATTTTTGAGGAAAGAATAGAAGATGTGAAAAAAGAATATCAAAAGATAGAAAAAGAAATTAAAGAAAGTATGTGCCAGTGTGGAAAAAAGCTCAAACCTATCGTGGTAGAAGTGAGCTTTAAACTCAAAAATCCAGAAGTGACCTATGTCGGTGATATCTTCATCGAATATTGTCCTGCTTGTCAAGATGAGCAATTGCTTGCTCTCGCCTGTAAAGATGCAAGTTATAAATTCCTTACTAATTTGATCCAAAAGAAGTAATTTTATAGAAATTATTTTAAATACTTGTTAATAGACATCTAATTATTTAGATGTTACATTTTTTTTAATTAGGGGGCTTTATGGAACTTTTGAATGCTGATGAAGTAATAAAGATATTTAGAATATCGAAAACTACTTTATATCGTTGGACACAAAGTAATTTGATTCCGTTTATTCGCATTAATGGTCACTTTCGCTTTCTCAAGAGTGATATTGATGAATTGTTAGATAGTTCTCATAAGAAAGCGGTTAACGAATAGCTTCTTGCTTTTGACTCTTTTTGTTGCTAAAGAGCGGTGTAAAAGAAAATTTTACACTGTATGCGCAATAAGAAGAAAGAAAAGCTCTATGTCGATGCCTTAATTAAAGAGCTGCTCGATTGGGTCTATAGTCTGGGACCGGATCCAGTTCTCACCTCTGCCTTTTTTTCTAAAAAACAACTCCCCTTTTATCGATTTAATATTCTTCGGAAACACTATCCCGAATTGCGTTCTGCCTATCAAGAAGTCTGTACTCAGCTCTGCCTAAAATGGTTTGAGTACCTGATGAATGATACGGAAAAGACGCCATCACAAGAAAAGATGGCTATTTTCTATATGAAGCGTTATGACGCGGATTTATGGCAAGAAAGTGAAGATCGTTGGAAGGATCGCTTAAAAGTGAGCGCTTCGATTCATGAGCAAAGTCGTATTCGATCTACTCCGGATGGCTTATGAATTTAGCTGCCCTTCGCGATTACATGAGAGAGGAAGAGACGAAAAAAGCGGAAATTATTCCTTTCAATCATTTCCAGATTCGAGACTACCAGAAAGATCTATTTTACCATCTTCGTCAGAAGAAACACAAACATTACATCATCGTCGCGCATCGAGATTTTGGGAAGGATATCGTGGTTTTTAACCACGTGTTGTACGAAATGTATACGGTGCCGGGAACCTATCACTATGTTTTTCAGAATTTAGAGGCGGCAAAGGGAGCTATTTGGGAAGCCATTACCGATAGTGGTGAATCATTGATGAGTTATGTGCCAGAAGATCTCATCATTCAAAAGAATCGAAATGAACTCTTTATCAAGCTGAAAACGAGATGTGGTAGATGGTCTACCCTGAAATTTATCAGCTCTATCAATTATGACGGCAAAAGAGGGGTAAAGATCCAAGGAGTAGTCTTTTCAGAATCCGCTTATTGCCATCCCGGCATTTTTGAAGTCTATAAGCCTCTTATTCGAAACAGACACGACTGCTGGGAAATCCACGTTTCGACACCTTTTGGCAATAACCATTTCTACGATCTCTATGAAATGGCCAAGTGTAATCCCGATTGGTTTGTCGGTTTTTATCCCATAGATAGGACGGGAAAATTGACTAAGCAAGATATGGATAAGGAGCGAGCTCGGGGCACATCGGAAGAGATGATCCAACAGGAATATTATTGTAAATTCAACCGCGGAGCGGAAGGAAGTTTTTATGCCAAATATATGCAAGCAGCTTATCTCAGTGGGCGCATTGGTGATTACACTTGGGATTCTTCATTACCTGTCTATTCGGCTTGGGATTTAGGTCTTAACAATAACCGGATTATTTTCTTTCAATTGAAGGGCAATAACATCTATGTGATTGACACCTGTGACGATACAGATGGGGGACTAGAGAATCGAATCAATCATATTCTTGCCAAGCCTTATACGGTGGCTATGAATTTCTTGCCCCATGATGGCGAGTATAAGGAAGCAAGACGTGGCGAAAAGGTTCGTTATGTTTTAGAAGATGGAGGTTTAAAAGTGGAGTGCATCAAGAGAGGCTCTTTTGTGGCTCGCATTGAAACCACTCGATCGAATTTTTCTCGCGTCCGCATTAATCAAGAATGCAAGCAACTCATCGAAGATCTTAGAAACTATCGACAAGTTTTTGACAAGCAGCGCAATTGTTATGTAGGACTTCCCGTAAAAGATGGACCCGATCATTTTGCCGATGCTTTTGGCTTGATGATTCTTGCATCGAAAGAAATTGAGGAAGATGGGGACGAAGAGGAGTACAAAAAAGGCGAAAGAGCTTATTACCAATACAATTACGGACATAGAGGAAATCATGCAATACCTAACCTACACAGCTTTAGATAGCAAATTTTGCGATGTGAAAGAGAGGATGCAAAATTATTTTGCCGATACTAGCGGCTACAATCAACAGCGCATCGCAAGGGCCGATTATGAGCGAGGGCTTCGCAATGGAGAGAGAGGACTCTATGGTCGCATTTTTGCGAAACTGAAAGCGCATGAACAGGAAGTCTTTAACCTGAACCCATATCAACCCAAAATGGAAGCGCTCTTTGGCGCTATGATTAACAACTTTAAGTCGATGGTGGTGAATCCTACCGATCAAGAGTTACAGAAAACCGCCGATCAATGGAGCAAGGTACTTCTCGAAGTGCAGAAGGACATTGGTTTTAAAAATAAATCGGCTCGCATTTTTCGATCGGGGATTACTAGTGGATTCGACCTTATGTTTTTTAATGTGATTGACGATATCGATCTATCCAATCAAATTGTGGCAAAGCATATCCCTTATTGCAATTTCTATATCGATAATAGCTTTATGGAGACCAATCTCTCTGATTGTAAGTATATCAATACATGGGGCTATTTGACCGAAACGGAACTCAGGTATTGCTATCAAGATTATGAGACGGAAGTGAAAGAGGCGATTTGCTGTGGCAAAGAAAAAGTGCCTACGGGAAAGATTGGGAAGTATCGAGTGGATGAATTTTGGTATTTGGACTACCGAAAAGCGATTATGGTTCGCGATCCCAATTCGAAGCGAGTGTACGAGTGGGATAATACGGAAGAGGAATTGGAGTATTTCTTATCACAAAATATTCTGGTGGAAAAGGTAGAGAGAATTCTTCCCACTATTCGACTAGCTATTGCTATTGACCATGTGATTTTCTATGATGAGTGGAATCCTTTAAAACTAGATCGATATCCCTTTGCTCCTTTTTTCTGCAATTTTGAACCCACCTATAGCGATTGTAATCGGAGCTATGGTTATATCTATAATCTGATGGGAGCAGGCTATCTCGGCGCAAGGGCCTATACTCTCTATTGGAAAAATCTAGAAAAAATGATTAATCGGTTGAAAGTGTATAAGCCTACCTCTTTAGTCAATCCGGAGGAAATCCACGATCCCAATTTTGAAAGAGGGATTGCTATTAAGAAGAAAGGCAATATTGCCGATGTCAATTTTGTAGCGTCTACTGATCTCACTTCTTCGATTTCCAATTTTATTAGCGCGATGAATCAGGAACTGCAAAATACAAGCGGTATGAATGATGCGATGCTAGGCTCCAATGAAGAGGATTCGGGAATTAAGATGTTCTTGCGTCAAGGCGCCGGAATTAATATCCACGCAAATATTTTCCATAATTTTGACGAATATATGAAAAATTCGGGGGAAATTATGTATGAATTAGTGCGTTTGCATTATGACGTGGAGAAAATAGCTACATTGCTCAATGAGGAGCCTACTGATGAATTTTATACGAAAATTTTTGGAAAGTATGGGATTGAAATCGCGCCGTGGGGCGATACGACCAACTACCAGACGATCAAAACGAAGCAATTGCTCGATCTGTCGAAAGCTGGCGTTCCTATTGATCCGATGGACGTGCTCGAAGCCTGTCCTTTGCAAGGCAAAGCGGAAATCATGGAAAACGCAGCCAAACGAATGGAGCAAGCGCAAGCCGCGCAAGCCGCCGAAGCACAGATGCAACAGCAGCAAGACGAAGCCTTCCTCAATCTCCGTAAAGCGGAAACTCGATCCCTCGATACGAATGCAGACCACAACCTTGCGAAGACGGAGGAGCGTTATTCTAAGGCGGAGGAAAACATTACCAATTCGGTAAAGAATATTTCTCAATCAGAGAAGGAACAGAGCGCCGCTTATTTAAACTTTGCAAAAAGTCTGAGTGATGTTAGAGATAGCTTCGTAACGATTAACCGATTAATCGCACAAATAGAGAGACAAATTGGGGGAATATATGGCCAGCAACAGCAACAGCAAACGCAAAGGGTCAGGAATGGACGCATTGAAGCGCTTCTTTCCGGACGAGAGGAAACTCCCCTCGGAGCCGAAGAAAGTGCAATTGAAACCACTGGATCAATGGGGAACTTGTTGTGATCCACGCCGAAAGCCAAGTGAAGAGACATGTTGGTAAAATCAAAGAAGGGCATTTATAAAGAGCTTGAGGAGAATCTTCCGATCAAGCGGATCTATAAACGCGCCTTTAAGAAGCAACTAGACAAATCGAAAAACTGCAAAAGGCGTGGACAATATGAGAATTGTAGAAGCGAACGATGTTTTTGAAATGGCTGAGAAGCTCTTTGGCAATGAGCAAGAGGGCTTCTTCGCTGAAAACCTGCAAAAAGCGATTGATACGGGCGATAGCAAGTTCAATCCAAAAGTAAAGCATTTCTATATTTCGATTTTGCTTCGCAATGATCCACTGCGTGTGGGTAAAATGCTCTTTATCTTTATTCCTCGCTATAGTTGTCCCGATCCTCATCCCAATCACATTGTCTATAAATTTGAACGAAAGACGGGGAAAAAGAAAATCCTTTGGGTACTTTCCGATCCGAAAATGATTGCAAATTATTCCGTATGTTTGCCTAACCTGCAAAATAAAGAGTTTTTAGGACTCTATCACTTTGCTAGAAATTACGTTTCTGGCGATCTCCAAAAGCTGGCTAACGAAGAAAATAAATTTTCTTTGATGTAAAAAATATTTTCACTATAGACCCCAATATATTCTAAGTAAGGGGCTATATGGAAAATACGGAAGTCAAAACAGAAGAAGAAAATGAAGTGGGCCAAGAAGCCGCCGTGCAGGAATCTCCTGCGATCGATCCTACGGAAGCGAAAAAACAACTAGAGGCTAAAGAAAAAGAGCTAGAGCTCTATAAACTCCAGTTAAAGCAAATGCAACAAGCGCAGGCAGCGCCTCCTAAAAAAGCACCTAATCCTCTTTTACTCCCAGAAGATCAATATAGCGTAGATCCTCAGAGATTTAACCAAGTTGTCTCCTATATGGAGAAACTGGAAGAAGAATTAATAGAAACTAGAAAAGAAGCGGCGAAGGCTACTATGCGTAGTCGTTATAACGATTTCGATGAAGTGGTGAATGATGCAAGTGTCGACAAACTGGCTCTAGAGCAGCCGGACGTAGTGGATACTGTTTTTCGCTCTACCTCGAAACCCTCTGCTCGTCTCAATACTCTCTATCACATCTTGAAGGGAAATAAAACGCCTGCCGCAAGACAGGCTCCTCCATCAAGTCCGAGAAGACGAGTGCAAAGTATGCAGAGCGTTCCCTCCTCTACTGCGAGAGAACCGGAATATCATTATGCGGGACAACGGCCATCGCCTGAAATGGAAGAAAAATGGAAACGGGAGATGGAACCCCATATGCCCGGCCATATGCAAGGAAGGAGACTTTAAATGAGCTGTTGTGAAGGAACTTTTAACGATGCGATGAAGTGCTTTGCTTACAAGATGACAATGGTTCCGATGCCGGAGCTAATTTATACCTTGTTTGCAACGCACGATACGGTGCCGATAGGACAGGGAAACTGCTATCGGACAAGATTGTATCACAATAAAACACCGGCCGTTGTGCCATTGCCCGGATGCTGTGAGAATCCAGCCCCGTGTAAAACTACGACCAGTGATACGGAATTTTCGACCGATGAATATGGCTGTTGGGAACCAATTTGTCTCATCGATCAGATCCACTCTATGAATCCCGATCTCAATCGCAGGGCGATTATCGATGGTCGCCAGATGAAAGATACAGAAGATAGTCTTACGCTAAATATTCTCAATTCCGTTCCGGGCGTTATCAATGCCTCGGGGGGAGAGAATGGCGATAGGCCGAGTGATCCAACGGTAGAAAATATTGAAATGATTGAGACGCTCCTCGATAAAAATGGAGCGGAGCGGGTTTTCGATCGAATTGATGCGAGAAATTTAGTGGGAACCTGCCCAACTTCTGAGTCTTATCTCGGCGCGGGATCACTCGATATAGCGAGTACTTTTACGGCCTTGAAAGGATTCCAGAAAACCACTTGCTACCCGGATCGAACTTGTATTCGCAGATCGGAAAAAGGATTAATTAGTAACACTCGATTCTTCTTCTCTAAGAAGGGAATTGTCGAGAAAGGAGCTTCTGCTAACGGAAGAGATGTGTATAGCGTCTTTATCGGAGGACTCGGAGGCTTAACTACAGTAGGTCTTGATATCTATCCCCCTGAATTTGGCTACAATCCACCTATGGATGTGATGAGACGATGCGCGTCGACCTATTGGAAAATGAATTGGGGCGGAACTTTGAACCCTGAACAACATATCTTTAAATATCGAGTAACAAAGAAGGCGGCATAAAATGACAGATTTTAGAAAAAGATCCGGCTGTTTTACCAGTGACGGAACAGATTTTTATTTACGAGGCATTAGCCCATTCTTTCGCCTCGATGTGTGGAATGCAACACAAGCAGAAGCAGAAGGAAGTGGTCAAGGGTTTCACTTTGTCTTCTATCGCGGTATGGCCGATGGAAGCGGTTTTATTTATACGAAAGGAGCAGCTTCAGGTGGAGGCGAAGCTCCGGAAGTCGTTCTTGCCCCATCTCCCGGACCGGTCACTATCTCTAGTTTAGAAGGTACCGGCTTTACCATTGTCAATACCGGTGAGGATTCCCTCGGACCTGAAATAACGGTTAGCGCTATTTCTACCGCTGAGCCTCCTGTTGCGACCAATAGTGGCAAAAATGGACTCACAGCGGGATCGATTGTTCGATTTACTAATGTTGCAGGAGCACCTCAAATTGCAGGGATTCCCTTTACTGTGGGCCATAATACGCTCAGCGATACCACATTTTCTATTGATTATTTGCCGAAACTGGCAACAGCCGGAACCACAGCGAAAGCTCGGATCTTGCTACAGGGACAAAATAACAATGCGAAAACCTTCTACATCACAAAAATTACAAAAGGGGAACAGACAAAAGTCCAATTCTCTACCACTCATAATTTTAAAAAGGGCGATCGTGGAAGCTTTATGATTTTAGACGACGTCTTTGGCATGTCTGAAATCAATGATATGAAAGCTTGTGTGGTCGATGTAGATACAGAACCAAAAGCAGGAAATACTATTACGGTTGATATTGATAGCCGCAATTTCAGCGATTTCAAGTTTCCGGATAGTTCGAACTTAAAATTCACTCCGGCGCAATTTATACCTGCCGGATCTTGTCCAACCAAAGAAACCCAGTGTTGCTTATGCAGCAAAGGAAATGATATTGCTATCGCTGTTCTTATGAAAGCGGGAAAGGGAAGTCCTGCGGGTCAAAAAGGGGATAAGATCTACTGGCACTTAACAGGAACCGAAATTGGATGTTGGGGTAAGAAATGAGCAGAAGACCATTAACCGAAGAAGAAAAAAAACAGCGGAAAGAAGATCTCTCTATGGTGACGGGTACCTTTACCTATCACTTTAAGCCGGGATGTACTATGGTTTTCTCTTGCAAAAGTGAATGGGAAGAACATCCAATTGAAATCGTCTTAAAAGATCAGGAAGAAGCTACGATTCCAAAATTTGTTAAGGATCACCTCAACAAATATGGATATATTGAAGTGGCTCACAAATATCTCTTGGATTCTCAAGGCAATGCCGTTGGCGTAGCTCAGAAGACAAAAAAAAGAGTCTATAGCTTCCGTTAGCGATTTTCCGTATCGGGCGCAACTGCATATTCAATGACAGCGAAAGAAAAGTTGAAATTGGTGCGGTTTGTGCCTGTTATTATAACTACGTCATTATCGGTACAATATAATTCTACACTAGAAGATACATTTGGAGAGCCTAAAGGCATTTGGAAAAAAGCTTTTAGATTTTCGTCATTATCAATAATACTGGCGCATCCCCAAATTCTCCATCCAACAGAAGTTTTAGGAAATTGAATATTATGTTTTACCGCTTTAATGCCATTATTGGGCAAAGCTCCCGTAAAGATGCACTTTCTTCGCACGGATCGCATATATACGCTTCGATTCCCTTGTAATTGATTGGAATAGGTAGGCAATACTTTTGCCCCTGTGATAGTGATCTCGTCGCTATAGAATCCCGATTCTTTGGCATTGATGCTAATGGACATGTCATTAATCATTTGGATCAGTCGAGTGCGAAATTCAGAACTATATTCCAACGGGAAATCAGCATATTCTACCAGTAATTCATTGGAAAAAGGGACATTGGCAAAGGAATCATAACTCATATTCTTTCTATGCTGCTCCCAAAGGGTTTAACAAAAAGTCGTATCGCATGAACCACAAAGGGATTTTCATGGATTTTCCAATCTCTCATTTGTTCATCGGACATGGTGAATCGAAATTGCACAAAGGATCCCTTAGCGTAGGTTTGGAGAGCGTGCCAGTCATATTCGGTATTGATTCGATTGGGAGTGAGCTCTTCGGGCATCGTTCTCATTACATTAGTGCCTAGAAAATTATCCTTATCTTCGGTTGAATCCCATGTGGAATTGGAAAGAGCCGCATCCTCAATGTCATCGATGATATATTTGCCATTTTGCGTAGTGGTCGTCAGTACATGGACTTCGTGAATTCGGATCTTTTTGGCTACCGAAGTGCCAAAATTAAATTCTTTGGTGAAAATATCAAATTTGCTCATGCGCGTAATAGTGGCATTTCCCTTGAATCCATCGGGGAAGGTATAATCGACGAGAATGTTGTCATCATCGATAATTTGTTCGACTCGAATGATAATTTTCGCCCCATAGCCCTCGATGCCTATATATTGGCCTTCTTGCAAGTTGTGGTCTTTGACGAGGAGCTGATTGCCAGAAATATTGGTTATGACAAGCGATGGGGCATTGATCGATCGCTGGTTGTCTATAATAAAAGTGATTCCCTGCTGGTTGCCCGCAATGACATCCGGAAAAGCAGATTGTCCTTTCCCTTCATTCCAAGGAGCGTTCCAGACGGACCATGTGGGATAGAAATTTTCTGTGGTTCTCCATAGCATATCGTTGATTTTTTGGAATTTTCCAAAGCAAGTGAACGAATCATTGAAGAAAGCCCATGAGTTGTTGAGATAATTATATACGATGAGACGAGCTGGGAATCTGGATCCCGTACGTTTAGAGGGAATAGTCCAATAGAGCAATTGAGAAAAATTATCGTGTACTCCATAAACTCGTTCGACACTTTCGCAACAGTTGTGGATTTTGTAGACTTCTCGTGGGATATTTTCGTCGATATCTTCCACGCTGACGCCATTGGTCGCATTGATACTTTCATTCCCAATGCAGACGTGCACATTTTGTCGAGTGATTCCGGAAAAGGTAGATTCAGCGCCGAGCGTATCGTCAATCGATTGGAATTTAAAGGGAAGATTGGGATGTCCTGTATAAACTAATTCAAAAGTTTTTCGTTCAAATTTTATGATGAGTCGATCGTTGATATAGCCCGGTTGCACGGCTGCTTGGACTGTCGGAGCATCCAAGTAAAAGCCCTTACCCGGAATATTAGTCATCCATGCGTCTTCTTGCAGTGGATTTCCACTTTGGCAGCCTACCACTCGATTCCGATGTCTGCGCTGTACACCATTTTCTGAAATATAGACATCAAAGGCTAGCAATCGATCTTTAAAGGATACGAGAAATTTACAGCCATCTAAGGTTCTCGTTTTCTCTCGATTCAAGAACGGCTTTAGATCGCTCCATTTCTTTTGATCCTCTGGCATGTATCGTATCGGATCACCTTTGTGTCCATTAGTGACATAGATATAGCGCTCATATCCAGTCGGACCTCGATGATTGACCCACCAAAAGAGATTGGAATCGTCTCCACTCCATGTAGTAGCCGGATCGGGACAAGTCCAAAAGCCTCCCTCTCTCTCATAATAGTATTTGGTATCGAAGCCAAAGGTAAATTCAAAGTTGATTTCCTCCGATTCGCGGGTGGGAAGTCCCATAACGGGATAACCGGGGAAAAAGCCTACTTCTTGATTGGCTCCCGCTCCATCTACGGTGAGTTTTCGAGAAGTTAGATCTAAGGTTACTTGTGATCCCTCTGGATTGATGAGAATAACGCCCGGAGGTTTAGGATCTACAATGGTGATTCGTATGTTCCCAATGAGTAGTCTTTGTCCCATTTCTAAAGGAAAATCGGAAATGACTCCTTCAAAGTGACCATTCGCGTCTGTTTTCCCTTTAGAGAGTCGAAACTGAGAGCGATCTACTGTTCCACCAATCAGTCGATAGCCCCATCTTTTTCTGACCGTTTCCTCAGAGCAATAAGCATCTTCCAATTTTTCAAAGGATTCATCGAGAATTTTCCACGGTTTGCGATTATTGATAACTCCAGAGGCAGGGGAATTGATAGTAAAAATTTGTGTTTTCGCTGTCATGTACCCACTGCTATCCAATTGAAGTTGGATACTCCTCCATCCATGCCGACCGTAAATTGGGTATTATTTTCCGAGCCGTCCCGCACCCACATGGCTTTTGGATTGCCTCTTCTAGGGACAAGGACTACAACAGGGGTTTGGGAAAAGGCTTGGGGGAATACCACTACTTTTCCATTGCCTCCTCCATCTCGGCCACACTGAAGCAATACACTTTGTGTAGCGGCTGGTATTCGCACATAACCACCGCTTCCCATACTTGCCTCAGACTGTACTTTGACTTCCTTCCCTTGTGGATCCCAGATTTTTAAGACATTATTGAGAAAATAAATAAGTCCAAATCCGGCTACTTGTCCTTGCTGTTGGTTATAATTTTTCAGATCTAAGCGAGTATGCAGTCCTATATTTTGGGTATCAGTAATGCCGGTATGGTTAGCGCTCCACTGTTTGGTAATTTTTTGGTTGTTGAGTTTCATGAGCGGTTGGTCAGCACTGGGAGAGTGATCCGCTTCTGGGATGTTGGGATAAAAAGTATCCGCTTGTAAAAGTTCTTGTAAAAAAGGAATCTGTTCAACGGCTCTTTGTAGACATTCTTCCATTTTTTGTCGCATCACTTGTGTGATTTGTTGTTCGATATATTTTTGCATTTCTCGGTTCATCAGCAGCCTCTTCTCAAAGGGTTAATTGGGCAACCACAGCGATCGACAGAGCAGCAGCAGATGGGACAGCTTGATCGTCCATATACATCGCTAGAGTTATATTTTTTTCCTTTAATGTTTTGATCTTTTCGGATGATATTTCGATCCATTTCCTCTTCGAGCTCTGGCAACATTTCATTGATCGCATCGAAATTCCACGATTCTCTGAAAATGCGTCGAGCCGCTTGCAAAGCGATCCAATCGCCCCATTTATCGATCTCTGGGTAATCCATATCTTCTTTGAGTCGCTTTGGATTTTTATGAGATCGAATTTCTATTACATAGACATCATCGGGAATCGGATGCAGGAAAAACTTACGTTCATCAAAAGCAATTTGAGTGGGTTTTCCCGTTCGATAGGTTTTATAGAGGACGCCTATTTCTTCATCGGTTCCTACAATATCTTGGAGCGTTAGCTCTATTTTCCCCTCGATATAGCGCACATATCCCTTATCATCGGGATTTCGTAAGCAGGATTGTAAGATTCCTAAATTCCGATGCTCGAAAGTATCGCTATAGAAAATGTACTCCTGTAATTTTTTCGCGATATAGAGTTGCACGCTTCCGGGGCTAATGGGTTTTTCCATTTCAATTAAATAACTGGAAGGACTACCCGTTCCCTGTATTTTAGCCCTTTTTGTCTGGGAAAAGCTGTCAGAAAAATGAGTGGAATTTTCTACCCATTCCATACATTTTCCACCTATTTTTGCCGCTTCTTCAAAGGTTTCATAGCGATCGATGAGTTTGCAATCCTCATCGGTGCAACACATGGTAGTTAGATCATAAACTCCGACATTGGGGATAGTAACTAGATTAAAAATGGATTGGAGACAGGAAAAAGAGAGATCTTCGGGCAAGTCGTAGCGCATGGCTTCAAAGATGAATTCATCCACCTCTTGATTCTTAGCTCTTTCGGGAGAGAGTCTCGCGACATATCTCCGCGTTTTTATGCGCAATCGCTGTAAAGTTCTGACGTCCATAAAAAAGCTACATAATAAAAATAATTTTTACTATCTAGGCTTTTCAGAGGGAAGAACTATGGCATTTTTAGATTTTATTTTTGGTAGGCCGGCAAAGAGAGTTGAAAGAGATTTATATGATCCAAGACAGATGAATTTGTTAGGCAATCTTTCGGGACAAATACAAGATATTCTTCCCATTGGACTGCAAAACTTACGCAATTTACTCAGCAATGACCAATCGACCTATCAGCAATATACCCAGCCGCTGATTACCGATTTGAATGAAAGAGTAATTCCTGAAATCGCAGAGAGATTTACCGGTACCTATGGACCCGGGTCGTTTAATTCCTCTGCTTTTGGACAAGAAATTGGCTCGGGACTTAGGAATCTGGGGCAAGATTTAGCAGCGGCTCGTTTCGATCAACAAAATCGAGCTTTGCAAGGCATTGGGAGTTTGCTCGATTTAACGAGAATTCCGCTAACTCCTACGAGAGGATTTTACATTAGGCCGAGACAGCAAGGCCTCCTTGATTATATTGCTGGAGGAATAGGGAGCTTTTTGAAAAAATGACATTACCACTCGATCGATCACTGTATGAAGATGTTACTCCTTCTACGGCACAAAATATCGCTGCCGCACTGGGACAATCTCTTGGGCTTTATGGAGCAAGAGGAGTTCAGAATTATTTACAGGGAAATCAATTAGAAAAATTAGGGTTGCCTCGTTCTTTAGCGGGACTTCCTAAAGAAATACAAGAGGAATATATAAAAAATGTTCTGAAGAATCAGCAATCGCAGCAATTGCTAAGCCAAATTTATCCGGACCAAGTATCTCCACCTAATGTAAATGTGACTCCTGCACCACAAACACAGCCTACTTCGCCAACAACACCTACTACTGCTATGCCGGGACAAATTACAACAGCAGAAGGGAAAGGTACTACTCCACAAACACCAACTACTGCGACAACTGTTGCAACTCCTTATGGGGAAGAGCATATTTTTACTATACAAGATCGAATTAATCGAACGGCTGCTTCGATTGCCATCAGTAATCCATCGCTGGCAGAAAATTATCGAAAAGGAGAAGAAGCTAAACTGAAAATTTTGCTGGATGAAGCAGAAGCAGAGAGAAAGAGACTAGAACCTGTGTTAAAGAAAATCGATGAAAGTGAAATGCAAACCGAAATTAAAGCCAATGCTTTGAATAATCTAACTTCAGCTATTAATTCAGGAGAAACAGGTCTTGGTCTTAATTGGTTAGCGGAGGCTACAGGACAACAATGGTTGCTTACTGCTAAAGGGGCTCAATTTTTAACAGCTAGTAAAGAATTCTTTTTAGGATCTCTTAGTCGAGCAGGAACTAGACCTAACCAATGGATCGAGCAACAACTTAGAACTTTCTTGCCACAATTTGGAAGAACTCAAGAAGCTAACCTAGTAGTGACTGAAATGTTGCGTACCGATGCTAATATTGAAAGTGCGTTTGGTCGATTTGTAAATGAAGTGATGGATGAAGATAGAGCTAAGTATGGTTATATAAAACCTAATGTGCAAGCAAGAGCTTCTAAGCGATGGAAAGAATATGCTCAAGCAGAACAAGATGATTTACAGCGAAGAATTGGAAATGTGATCTTTAAGAATCCCAATTCTGAAAATACTATTATGGTCGATAAGGAAGGGAAAAGCTATAATATTCCTCCGGATAAAGTAGAAGAAAGCAAGAAAAAGGGATTAAAAGTGTATGGAGCTCCCTAAATGGCTGTAGAAGGACTTGAACAATATCTTATTGAAAAACCCAAAGAAAATACTCCGGTACCTACTGCTACCTCTATGCCAAAAACAGATCTCAGTGATTTAGAACAGTATAGAATAGAAACACCTTATCAAGTTCGACAAGAGCTTGGACCCAATATTCAAGGACCTGTCTATAATCGAGCTACCTATGAATTACCAGCTTCCAATGATCCTTTCTATGATTCAGCAAAACAATTAGGATTTGGAGCTGTGCGAGGAGCGGGAGGCGCTCCGGGTAACTTACTAGATTTAGTAGTTCGAGGAGGTTCATGGCTTGCTAATAAACTTGGTGCTCCTGAAGAAGTAACTCAAGAGGCAGGACAACTTACTAAAGGTCTATTCAATCTTCCCACAAGTCAAGACATCAATCAAAAATTTGTTGATGCAGGAATTAATCCCTATGCACAAACGGCACCCGGCAGAGTAGTAGGAGCTGGTGCAGAAGCGGCTAGTAATGCGGCCGCTTTAGGTGTTCCGATAGGCGCTTTGCCCTCTTTAGCAGCAGGTGGGACTACGGGACAAACCCTTCGAGAGTTCGGAGCTCCTGAATGGTTAGCGACAGGTGCCGATTTAGTGCTAAGTCTTAATCCCTTCAGAGCTCTACAAAATGTATTTAGTTCCAAAGTAAGCAGTAGTGGACTTCCACAAAGAGGTTTTTCTAATGTGACAAAAACTACTAAAGTGAGTGAAGGAACTAAAAAAGCCATTGTGCAAAATTTGTCGGATGATTTTAAGCAAGTTTCTAATCGCATTTTAGGAAGTGAAGAAAGTGTGCAGGCTATTCGGAATAATCCAGCCTATCGACAACAGGTTGACCAAGCTTTTGAACAAGTAGAAAGATTGGCCGGACAAATTCCTGAAACTATTAATACAAAAGAAATTCAAGGTGCTTTTACTAACCGAATTAAAGGAAGAGCTAATCGAGGCTATGCAGATAGTGAATTTGAGCGATCTTTAAAAAAACAAGCAAAAGTAGTGGAAAAGGGTTTTGAAGTGACTCCACGAAGAGAAATACAAACAACTGTACTTGATGCTTATGGCAATCCAACTATACAAGTAATGGAAGCGAAAGGAAAGGATGTTGCTATAAATGAGGTTGTGAAACAATTTCGAAAAAATAATCAAGAACTAAAACAATATTTTGAACCGGGTAAATCGGTAGCTTCTAATTTAGCAAAAAAAACAGCTCTTCTAGAACATAATAAAGCTATTGCCGAAACCTTAGAAAAGCGTTTTCCGAATAGTGAATTCACTAAAACTTTCAAGAAATCCAACGCTGACTTTGAAAAACTGATGCAATATGAATATATTGAAGAACAAATGAGTAAAGCTTTTCCAGAAAATAAAGTAAATTTTAAACAGTTACAAAAACAATTAAATGATCCTGCTTTTCAGCGTAACTTAAAGGGATTGATTGGCGAAGGAATGCAAAAAGAATATAATGGCTTGATGCGTGAATTTTTATCCTTAGAAAATCCCTATAGTTTGCTGCGAACGGCTCAATCGAAAGGAGCTTCTCAACAATTAATAACTCTTGCCCTTCCTTATTTAATAAGTCCTAAAATAGGAGTTGGATCGACTCTTTTAAAAGGATTATGGTATTTATCGGGAAGAGGTAAAGAATATTTGCTTCGAAATCCAAAAATTATTACTAATTGGAGACAGGCAATAGTGAATTTAAAAAAGGGAAATTATCCAGCAGCTACTCGATTTTTCCAAGAATTAGAGAGACAGACCCAAGAAGATACACAAAATACGCTTACGCCTTAATCCCAAAAATTTCCTTTACCTTGATTTTCCTGATACCAATTTTTGATCCAATCAAAGGCAAGTAAAACTCCAGCACCTAATATTGATCCAATCACGATAAATAGAACCGTGCCCGTAGTAAAAATACTAAAAAATCCAATCATAATTTCCTCCATTTTCCGTCATAGTATAGCAGATCCCCCTATTTCACGCTATAATCGTTTGATGATCCTCACTAGTACTAGACTATTCCTACATAAAAAATAATTGATTCTAGGTGCCTTTCTGCACGAAATATTTTTTGTAAAAATAAAAATTTTCTTTATAGAGGCCTCATGAGTACAAAAAACAGACCTCTCTTAAAAATCGATGCCAATAAAAACGTCTTGCAGTGGTCCTATATGGACATGGCAAAGCGTACCGAAAGTGCTAGTGGGAAAATAGTCTATTTTGGGACAGCTAGACCCGGAAGTACCGAAGATGAAGCCGTATGGCGCATCGAAAAATACGAATGGGATGGTGACAATCTAAAATCCAAATGGCCTAAAGATAAAAACGGACTCGTATCCTCTCAATATGAATTTTCTTGGTCTAAACGATCGGAGCTAGAATTTGTATGAGTTTTGAAATCAATCCCTTTACAGGACTCCCCGATCTTACAGGAAAAGGAGGCGGCGGCGGTGGAGATGGCATCAAAACTATTAACAATCGAGGTCCCGATAGCTCAGGAAATTTTCAAATTCAAGGTGGAGATTTACCCGCTGCAACCGAAGGCAGTGCAGGAGCTTCTTCACTCGCTTCCTCAGATGAAACGATAAAAGGAGAAGTAGGCAATAAAATAGTCACGCCGAAAACACTGGCGGATAAATTAGGAGATCAAACCCAGACTTATTTTGGGATAGGAAATGGGAAAGGTCAACCCATTTTATGGGCCCCGATTGCTTCTACTACACTCGATTATTCCTTTGATCCGGTGAATAAAAAAATCAATCTAAATGTAAAAAATCCAAAGCAAAGTGACTGGAAAAATGAAGAATTTATTGAATCCGCATACTTCGCAAGACCTGAGGATCATTATGCCTACTTTGCCAATCGTGATGAAGGACCTTTAGAAATTCAAATTAAAGATCCAAGCGAGTATCGAAATTTTGATACTTTTTTCGTATATAGCATGCAAAGAGGATGGGAAATTGTTTTTGAAAACCCAGAAAAAGGGTATCAAATGCGCTTCCTAGATAAATTCACCACAGCAGGATCTGGGAAAATACGTTCTACTAAATATGGTGATCCTACATGTCGTGATTATATAAAAATGACTTTCTTAAGTCATATTAATCTTTGGATTGTAGATTGGTATTCTTCAACAGATTTTGAGGTAACTTAATGTCTTGTTGTAGATGTATCAAACGATTAGAACACGTAGAAAAGGTAATTGAAACCTATGATCCGAATGAAACTTTTCTCAATTACGATCTGCTTACTGTCTGGGTAAACAAAAAAACGAAAAAGGCTTTCATTTTAGTCAGCAAAGAAAATGGTATTGCCACATGGGTACCGATCAATGCCGATATAACTACGATCGATAAAATCATCCTTAATTGTGGTGAAGTCGAAGCCAATGAAAATAATGAGATTATCCATACGGGAGAATGTGGCGCTCGTACCATAACCGATGATTGTACCGATCTTTGTATTACCATTGAAACGGAATGGGGACTTAAAGGAGGTGGTATAGTTTGTGCAGGCGAAAAACTCACTCTTGGGATTGATTTAGCCAACACAAGTTTAGTGATTTCCAGTGTTAAAGATGTGCAGGATGGCGATTTAGTAGCCTTTGATGGCACTTCTGGGAAAATTATCAAGAAAGCAGACAATTTAAGACTCGGAGATGCTGAGAATAGTTGGAATGGCAAAATTAATCCTACTACTAAAGGATTGGAGTTTTTCCCAAATGATTTAAGCACTACTCCTATATTTTCTATGATGCCAAATGGTGTCATGTTCATGCCATGGCAACCTAAATGTACAGCCAAACTATCACAAAGAACTCCTGTTTTTACAGTAGGTCAAGATTACGAAATAGGCTCTACTCGTGCTTTTACAAAAATTAGAGATACAGATGGATATAATCAAAGTGCTAATCATTTTTTCCCGGGTGATGGAAATGGCAATTATGCCTATTACACATGTCCCTACACAGGAGGGTATAATATAGGATGGTTATTTTTAGCAGATAGAACTACCACTCAAGATCCTCAAGGAGAAATAAAATTTAAATTAGTTTTTGGCCCTAGTAGTAATGAACAAGTTTTAATATATAGATATTTCTTTGGAAGTTTAACCTTTTCTACAGTAAGCGGTTATATCACTTTACCATTAAATAAAGGCGATAGAATTCGCTGGAATATAAACATTGATAAAATTCCAAATGGTCAGCCTTACATAAATTCGTTAGCTGCTGCAAATGAGATAGATAATTTCATTGGTATTTTATTTGTAGGATGACATGGCAACGAATCGTTATAAAACTGTCCTTAAAAAAATCATCCTCAAGCTTGGCAAAGGTCTAAAGTCATCTAAAAAAGAATATTGTCTTGGCGAAGAAATTGACCTCCAACTCGAAGAAATTATTGTGCCATCCGATGGCGTCAAAGCTGTCCCACCCACAAATATTAATACTTTAGCACGCTGGAACAAAGACGATGGTTCAGAATTAACTGGGAGTAGAACGACTCAGGATAATGAGGGAAATACAGCAACTACGGGTACAGTAGATGGAGCCTTAAAACAGACCTTAAAAAATTTATCTACTAACGATTTAGCTCAAGCTCTCCTTGAATTAGTGACTTCTGAAAAAGGAACTCCAATTCTGAAATTGTTAGCAGAAAAAACGCAACAATATCAGATGTATATTGATAGAGCTGACAAGTCTTTACGAATTGATGGATATAATTTTGAAGATCCAACACAAGTAGGAAATTTTTTAAAAATTAATAGAAAGGGGAATGTATCGCATCCTTTGCAATTCCGAGCTTTAGCTTTATTGTCTACCAATACAACGCGTTTAACTGGAAATGGTACGTTATATAAACATGGATCTGCAACTAAATTAACAATTTTAAAAGATGTAGGCAATCAATTTTATTCTGGAGATGGTCAAGGAAAAGGAGCAACATTTTCGGTATATGAAGATAATACTTATCTTATATATATGCACATAACTTTTAATTCTTTTCAAGATTCACCGGGTGAAATGATTAATAGAGTTTTAAGTCAATCTGGAAGAATTTATAACGGACGAGGAATACTAGCAGGAGGAATTGGTAATAATTCTGTAGGCTTATTAATAGGTATTGATGCCGTTATGGGAGATATATTCGAATTTGGAACTATAGGAGTTATGAATCCATATGAACTTATAGTTTCTTTTTCTGGGACTGCATTTCCAAATCTAACTACCTATATAGGAGTATATTGTCTTGGATAAAATAGAAATTATAGTTAACGGAGAAAAATTACTAGAATTAGATAAAACTGATATTGAAACAATACAAACAGCTGAAGAAATACCAGATGCTAATTTCAAGGAATGCGTAAAGAGTTGGTCCACAATGATTTTTCTGCATAGATTAAGAAAAGCTCAAGAAACATTGATTAAATATGCAGAAGACAATCAAAATAAAAATTTATATGAGAGAAATGGAATTGCTGAAATCCCCGCAAATATGCGTAAAAAAATTATATTGATCTTACAATTGATTAAAAAGGAAAAGTCAAATGATAGCACAAGTATATATTCCTAATCGTTATAAATGGTTCAGTACATATTTAGATAAAACTGAATCTTTTGATTTTAAATTAGGAGATCTGCAAGCGTGGAAGGTAAAGAAGGATGATAATAAATTATTTACATCATTAGGTGGAGATACTGCAACGCCACTACAATATACGTGGCCCGATAATGGATTTACTAATTTTATCTTTTATATAACTTCACCCGCATATCCGAAAGATAATATATCATCTAATTTAGCTTATTATCAAATATGGATAAATGGTAATCCCCAGTATTATTATAGTTCTGAGAAAACAGTAAGCGATAAATTATTTGTTATGACGTCTAGTGTTTATGGTATTAAAGGACAGGTTACAGATTTTAAATATAGAATAACAATACCAATTTTTAGTACCCCAACTCAAAAGGATTTTTATTTTGATGGCGGCGAAGATCCTATTGTTTCAAGCATCACGGCAAAATTTATTTCTGATCCTGTAGCAATAGAAGAGAAAAAATCTCCCATTGTTTTAACCAGTGATTCTGTCATAAAAATGAACCAACGATATATCGTTAAGGCTCCAATATTAAAAACTTTACAGCTTACTATCGATGAAAATTGTGAGCAAGGCGATTACTTCGAAATCAAAAATATGGGTCTCGGTAATTTCCAAATCAATACAGGGGATAAGATAGACATAGTAATGGATGGTCGCACGACTCGTGTCAAAAATGGCTATGTTCGATCGAAGAAAATGGGAGACTTTTTACGGCTGGAATGTATGGAAACCTCGCCGAAAATTATCTTTAGTGATATCCAGAATATAGGCACATTTACCATTATTTAAATATGACAGACCAAGAATGGATTGAACTTTTGGATAATTTAGAAGTTCAATTGCTAACGGATTGTGAAAAATTTGATTTTTTAAGTCCTGATACTCATGCGCGAATACGGACACACTTAACAGAAATAAAGGGTGATCTTTGTATTGTAGGTTTAGACTATCAAGAATTACAGTGGACTGGACTCATAACTTTTGATAGAAATTTATTCAATCCAGAATCCAGTTATGTAAAGGAAAGGCTCAATGAAAAAAGTACAAGTAGCTAAAGGAAAATCGGTATTATCAAGTACTTTGTCTAAAATTAGAAAGCGTAGAGGAAGCAGTAATTCGGGCAAATACAAAGGGGTTAAACTCTCTGATTTTGCAGGTGGTAAAGAAAATCCCTATAGTTTTCCCATTAACACGAGAAAGCGAGCGAAATCAGCTTTAAGTTATGCGCGATTCGCTAAAAATCCAAATCAAGTACGTCGTAAGGCTTGTAAAAAATATCCGGGGCTCTGTTCTAAAAAGACTTTGGCAAAAATTAAAGGCTAGCAAAATAATTCATTGCTATTTATGATCTGCCATTATGAACTATTATTTAATTAGCTTTCTTTTAGGTGCATTGATTTCTCTCTTGATCTGCAAGAATTTTTATTTTTTTAGAAAGAATCAAAATGCCCATATCTTTTCTAAGATGCTGAATGAAGCCATCAAGGATATCGGATATAAACATGATTCTAAGATAGGACCACAGTTATTAATCGCTATTAATGATGAATTAAAGCCTTGCCGAGAATTTTTAAAAAAACATAAAGAATTTTTACCTAAAAATTTGAAAAAATGGTTTCAAAAATCAGTTATACATTCAGATAGGTCTTATGACTATTTAGATCGATTTACCTCTATTCGAATACAAGAAGATAGTATTCACTGTAATTTAGAATGTAAAGGTATAAAAAGTTATAGTTACTTTACTTTAATAGATTTAGTGGTTCAATTGCTAATTGCTCATGATTGGTATCAATGGGCAGAAAAAAAATTATTTTACAACACTTCCTAATGCTTGATATTCTTTTGCCATCTGAATACATCTCGCTTCTATTCTCGGACTATAGTTATAATTATATCCTCTTGCTATTTTTCCTTGTCCTGATAGGGCTAAGAATAGCATTCGATTTCCTGTAGTGTATCCTGCTCTATCAAGTAAGAGTTTATAGAAATGAGCTTGGTATTTCCACGATTCGAGTTCTTTATCGATACACTTAAAATCGAGTAGAATAGGGAGTGATTCTCCGCTAATCATTACTAACGCGTCAATACGTCCAGTGATTTTTAGCTCTGAATCAAAAATTCGCTGTTCACAGTAGCTAAAGATAGGCTGGATAGCTTCTTGCCATTGTAAAAAGCTTCGAAAATACGGGCGATCATGTTTAGTAATCTCTGGTAAATCATCGGTTACTATTTTTTCAATAGCCAAATGAATGGATGAACCTATGATCCGTTTATGCTCAATTTTCTTCTTTGGCACTGCTGATTTATAGGGATAAAAATACCCTAGGATAGAGCTTACCCTAGAGTATCTAACGTTATCGCGTTCTATCATTTACGCCACAAGGTGCTTTTCGTAGTGTTTTCTATAAGTCGGATAAGTTTCCGGCATTACAAAATTTTCTATGATTTGCTGTTGCGTTTTTTTCTGCTTCAATGATAACGTTTCTATGAAATTCTCAATTTTATCTATCTCAAGACCATCCTTGGTGAGTAACCGCTTTACATTCTCTAAAGTCGGTATTTCCTCCTCAGGCTCATCAAGATCTGTTGAAGGGGTTGTTATCTCCTCGAAAGTAGCAACCTCTACGCCAGATTTAGGAATTTCACCATTTTCTTCCACTAAATCTTTAAAGGGATCTTTTCCTTCGTATAATGCTTCTAATCGATAAGGTGTAGCCTTAATCACTCGAACAATATCCTCAGGTAGTTCTTTTGGGAAAAGTGCATTGACCACATATTCCACTTTCTTTTT
>JAOXOE010052752.1:0-34475 GCA_028565055.1 Phoeniculus purpureus | reverse complement strand
TTGCGGCCCAGAGGGCAAACTGGATCCTGGGCTGCATCAGGAGAAGTGTGGCCAGCAGGTCGAGGGAGGTGATTCTCGAATTGGTCTGGGTGAATCTGCTCTGGCAGGGGGACTGGACTAGATGATCTTTCGGGGTCCCTTCCAGTCCCTAACGATTCTGTGATTCCACCGTGAGCTAAAGCAGAAGAGACCACGTATTTAAACACTGAAGCGTGTCCTGTTTGAACGCCGGGATGCACACACACAAACCTGCGACGAGGACAAACACGTACCCTCTAGCATTGCCTACAGGCAGAAGGGTGGAAAAGGTTTAAGTGTTAGTGAGGACAAAACCGAAAAGGCAACACCTGCTCAACGTGTCCCTTAGGGACACTTACTCCTTCAGAAATACGTCATGGAAGTAGGTTGAGACAGACACAGCTAGTTACAGGGCGCATGAAAAACTGATGATGCCTTGCTGCAATCCACTGCTTGTCACTGTTGACACAAACCAAGGCACAGGGGCAGTTTAGAGATCCTTGGAAGACAGTAAAAACACCACTGAAGGGAAGTGGCAGCTGGAGCGGGCAGAGAACACTGTGTCCAGAAACACCAGATGCCTTTATAAAAGTAAAGTGTGTTTTCCTAAGCCATGTCTGAAAAGGTTTTGCAGCCAAAGGGAGCTTGATCTTTCTGTAGCAGTTGATCAACAGGGGTCCTTATTATTCCATTAAACACTCATCCCAAACCATATTTATTTTGAAAGTCTGAAATGAAGTGATTTTGCTGCAAGCCAAGTAGGTGAAATGGAAAGAGTTCATTCACATAGAGCTAGGAGTCATGAAAGAAGTAATGATTTTAGTGTAAAGAGCTTTCACTGCTAAACAAGGACTTACTGTAGAACATGAAGACTTAACAAAACGGGTCTTTGATTTGAAAACCATTTCTGCACCACACTTAGGGATGGGATGTTTTGCTCATTTTGATTTGTGGTCTCTAGACCTCATGGCCACGAGGACAGCAACCCTCTAGGAGACAACAGCTGAAAAAAATCTGATTGTATTTGGCAGGAAAGCCCAGCCTCTTCAATTCTCCCTTTTATTTATAGGCCAGCCGTCTATCTTAGCCAAACCAAAGTAACTAAGGAGCCGCCTTCGAAGCCAATCAGCCCATTTCCTTAAGTGCAAACACCGTTACTCTTCAGGTCCAAGCCAAGCTTCCAGCTAAGCGCCTGATTTTCCTGACATTCCTCATGATGCAGCTGAATCCATCCATCATCTCCATCTTTGAGCACCAGACATGAGGCTGGCATGAGGTGGCAATCAACTGGGCTAGGCTTGTGAAGTGGGTGCCCAAAGTAGCACTGGAGCCCTGATGCAGGCTGGGGGAAAGGTACATCTCCCTGAGAGGCCATCCTATGCACAGCCCTTTCATATCACAGTCACGCCTCTCCTTCAGAGATTTAGGGGTTCCTCCCACCAGACAAAAATGAAGGGGAGACTCCTGAGCATTAGCCAGGCTGCAAAGCCCCCCACTCACCAGGTCTCATCACTCCTATTTTGCCCACAGAGCCCCGTTTGCAGAGGTGGGGACATACGAGTCCTTCAGGTGCTTTTACCCTGCACAACAGCAGACACGCAGAAATCAGCACAATTTCATGTGGGTACAAAGAGAAACTCCACAGACTATCCAAAACAATACCAGAGACTGGGGTGCATCTGGAGACTCTAATTAGCGTCATTTCATTAAGCACGCAGGACCTAATAAGTACAAAACGGAAATGACCAGGCACTGCCGTAGCAGGAAACACACCGCGGTCTGTCTAAATTGGAGCTGGCTGGGAAGTGAGCTATTGTCAGGAACCCGGCGCTCGAGACGTTCCGCTGCTGCTGACTAACTTTAGCAAGCACAGCGTATCAGCAAACAACAAGAACGGAGAGTGGCTTCCTTATTTCAAAGGACACAGGCCAGAAAAAGTCTTAATCCTACAAGTACACATCACACAACACACAGTTCACTCCACTGAAGTGGAGAGGAACAGTAACACGCCAAGCGAAACGAGGTTTAATGTGTACGAGACACCTCTCCAGAAACGCCTGGCTTACATCTGAGTGGGAATAGTCACACCTTGCTAAGGGTGCTGTGATATACTTCACACAGGGCACATCCTTGCCTTCACTCTGTCTTCTTTTATGGCCTTCTGTCAAACCACTACATCACAAAGGACCACTAAGTGGTATTTGTGGGGAATTTTTTTTCACCCTGGATAATGGAATCCTTTTCTGTCCCTTTGTAAATTCATGCACAACTGGAATGGCCTGCCCAGGGAGGTGGTGGAGTCGCCGTCCCTGGAGCTGTTCAAGGCAGGATTGGATGTGGCACTTGGTGCCATGGTCTAGCCTTGAGCTCTGTGGTAACAGGTTGGACTTGATGATCTGTGAGGTCTCTTCCAACCTCAGTGATACTGTGATAACTTAGGAACTACGGTACCGAACTTGGGGTGGCCCAATCTACAGGTCAAATTAAATTGATTCATTCTTCATAACTTTCCAAGTGGTACCGACATTCTTCACCAACCCAAAAAGTATTTTCTTGACTACAATAAAACTCATTTTGAGCACTGTCAGTCGAAATTGTTCCATCAAAAGAGAAAGAAAAATTGCGACATTTACAAATAAAATGGTAATTCAGTAACCAAAAAACAATCATTTCAGTGCAACATTTTTCTGAAAGTAAAACCTCAGCTCTTCATAACGCTCCACACGATTGTCGTCAAACCACCCTGCCAAGGGAATCAGTATCATTACTCTTGCTGTAGCGATGGCAAAATTGGAAAGATCTCGGCAGTATCAGAAACCTGAAAATGAGTAAAGAAACTGAAAAAGGAACTTGTAAGTCTCATACCCAGCCCAGAGCTTTGGTTTTAGACCTGACCTTTGGAGCAAATCAGAACAAAGACCAATTTCTGTAATAACATCAAACACTGGATACAGATAGACCTTTATACTCCCAAGTTTCATGGTTTACTATTCTCACCCCTTAAAGCAGAGTAAAATCACCCAACAAAGGAAAATATAGAGAAGTAAGTTTTCTACCAGTGTAGTAGAAAAAGCCAAGTCAGCGTCCTTTTGGGATTCCATGTAAAATTGAGAAGAATCACGACTATCATTAACCAGCTGTGCTCCTCTCCATCTGTAGGTCTAAGACTTCCACACAGCTATGTCACTATGGACCAGATTCACCTGAGAAACGTGATAACTAATACACAAATCCCTGACAGCACACGGTGGGTCTCTATTTCCTTGTGGTGATGAGGCCAACATTTGCTGTGCAGGCGCACCAACAATTCCTTCTGGTGCTGCCAAGAGCAGTTGGGAGTCTTCATCCCACAGCGGCGTGTCTCCAAATGATTGAAGCAGAGTTTGAAACACAAGCAGAGGTGCCCTCTTTCATAGGTAGCATAAAAGCAAGCACAGGCAAAAACGTTGCACCTCATCCTGGCTTTGTGGGAATACCTTGCCAGACAATACCCAAACCAACCCTGGTTTAACACCCCAGTGACTGATGCAGCAGCCTAACTTGGGTTTTGATCTGCAGTCTTCTACCACAGACTTAGAGCCATCCCTGTGCGGCAGAGCACCCAATTGTTTGGAGTTTGGTGCACCAGAAGCAGTACCCAGGGAAAGAGCAGTTCACACTGCAATGAGGTGAGGACCACAGGGACTGCTGCCCAGGTCTGCACAGCTCCCCCCAGGAGCAGGGACCGACGCAGCCACTATCCAGTAGCATGTGCAACCAAACCAGCATTTGGTGTTTCAGTCTCAGCGGGCTGCACAACACCTGATTTTTAACTCACAGTCTCAGCAGAAGACCACGCAGACCACGTACTGCACTTTTAGAGCCAGCAGCACCTCACTTTATGAATTGACCCAAGACATAACCAGATTGTTTTGCAACGTCCTAGACCTGCCTTTTCTGGAAGGAAATCCTGATGGCACGACTACATACAGAACCGTCTTTTCAAGGCGTGCCGTGTATTTTTTTCCACATCCTGTCAACAAAATGGGTATTTCCTATTAAAATTCACAGCTTCCATAGCAAAAGACCATCATCGCTTTACTCCAATGCAGAGTCAATGGGATGGCACAAGAAATGGACAACCCCTATCCCGTGAAAAGAGCAGTAGCTAAGTATCCCTGAACACGGTTCTTCAACCAGCATCAGTTTCCTAAGAGCAGTGTGTTTTGCAAACGGCTCACCTTAGCATTTTGATGCAAAGCTGTAATTTGAGATAAATCTAACACTTTGGAACATCTAAATCTTCATCATATTTACCTCTTCGGGATTTATAGTACACCAAAAAATTCTCACTGGTCTGGTGATTTAATGGAAGTTATGCAGCAAATTATTTTAGTCAGAATCTCGGAAACTCCTTTTTACTTTGCCTTGAACTTTGTGGCAGTGACATTACAGGTGCTATCTGCACTTGGCTATTGTGAAGGTGCTCAACACACTCTAGGTGGACCCAACACCAGCTCTGTTTCCCAATGACTCCTCCATCTCCAACGGTAGAGCATTAGGCTAAAAGTGTTTTACACACCATTAACCGACACGGAAGCGGTTATGGGACTGTGTCAGTTCCGCTGGGGGATGTACAAAAGCAGTTGGATTTAGACACGTTTTCTTTTCATTCCAGTGAAGGCTCTTGTTCAAAAAACAAGTCCATGCCTCACTTCCTGACCTCGCTGCTGGGCAGGGCATCCTGCTACAGGGTGGGGCATTAAATCGTTCCAGAAAAGCACTGCCTGGCAGCCAGCGGGAATTTCATGTTTTATGGATCACACTTCTGTTCTACCATCATTCATCAGCTTCAGCAGCTACTGCTGATGTGTATACGTGGCATGTGCTGCAGGATATATTTTCTACTACAATAAAACCTGCCTACAAAACGCTTAGTCCTTTTCAATGTGTTTTGCCTAGGCTAAGCTAGGGGCAACAGAGGGCTCTAAGAGCAGCTGACGGCTGCTGAAATTCAAGACTGGTGATGAAGATGCTAAGCTTGGCGAGGCAAGCTAAGCACTTGCCTTAGTAACAAATACTGTAACGTGGGATGACACATTTCAGCTGGAAATCAAGGCTTCGGAGATACAGACTGGATATTTGGGGGTGGGAATTAGAACGCTCACCAGGCCACCTTGGTGAACCTGAAAGAGGTTAAATCACCATCCTCGGAGTTTTTTGTGATGTAGACAGCAATCATTCTTCTTGGAGAGGGATGCTGGACTACATGTTCTATCCAACCAGTAACTATGACTCCACAATGTTCTTTACCCTCAGTCAATGTTTCTGAGCAGTCTGGCTCTACAGCCTGAATTAGACAGTCAGTCCTGGCTTGGACTGCTGTAAAATATCCAGATGTTTAGACACCTACAAGTGTGCCAGCACACTGCAGTGTTCTTCCTCGGAGTACAATACATTGGCCCATAAATCAGGGTCTCAGCTGTTAATCTGCAAAGTTTCCAAAGCTTTGAAACACATTAACCGTAATAAATGAGGTGCTGAAATAAAGGTGACAGGCAACAGTTTGTTCACCTGACATAATGGAAAAAGACACAAGCTTCTACGAGCATCAGCCTGAATCCAGGGAATTCATTTACTTCAACCATAAAGGAAGTGGAGCCCCTCCCTTACAAGGAAAGGCTGAGGGAGCTGGATCTCTTCAGCTTGGAGAAGAGGAGACTAAGGGGTGACCTCATTAATGTCTTTAAACATGTGAAGGGTGGGTGTCAGGAGGATGGAGCCAGGCTCTGCTCAGTGTCATCTACTGATAGGAAGAGGGGCAGTGAGTGTGAGCCAGAACAGAGGAGGTTCCACATCCAATATGAGAAGGAACTTCTTCACGGTGAGAGTGAAAGAGCACTGGAACAGGCTGCCCAGGGGAGTCATGGAGTCTCCTTCACTGGAGACATTTATGTGTTCTGTGAGACTTGGTCTAGGTGATCCTGCTGTGGCAGGGGGATTGGACTCTATGACCTTTCGAGGTCCCTTCCTAATCCTAATGATTCTATGATTCTATGAACCAACCTTAGAGACAACCTTGTTGCTTTTTGTCCCATATTATCAGCTGGATTCTTCTCACCTTCCCTAGTATGTATGTACATTTAAAGAGGAAAAATCACCCTCAGGTTGAAACCTTGCCTTATGCATTTTTCACATCAGTGAGGAAGCACAAGAACAGAGAACATACGTACATCACTAGCACACAGAAGGTGGTAGTCTGACTTAATAATGAACACAATATTAGCAGAGGCTTAACACAGATTCTTATTTGTCATTATATTTAAAATTTAGGTTGTCTGCTCTTTTATCATGCATTTGTTCATTCTCCAGGGCTGTACGAGGAGATGGGAGAGGAACCCCGACTAGAATACGTCCATGCAACTTCACACTCTTTTAAACCTGGTAATACTGTAACGGCATGCCACTAAACGTGCTGCCTGCTGCTGAATGGGCTTTTCAAATGCAACAAGACAGGCGGATGCTTTGCTGTTCAGACCGAACTCAGCAGAAGATGCCAATCAATTCAATAGGAAGTTGGATTAGGATTTCTGTGAAAAGCTTACACATAGAGAAAAAATACCATAAACCAGCAATCCCTTTAGGAGAAACACTAGTCTATGGAAATCTTGCAGCAGATAAAGAAAATGCACGCTGTTGACTTAGGTGATCATTGAACACGCTTGAGAGATGAAAGTAAATAATACTTGGGTAAAGTTTCTGAGATGAAAGGCTTGACCTGTGCTTGAATCCAAGAGCAGCAAGCTGACTGAGCTTACAGTAGTATGGTTTCATTTCAGGAGCTGCTCTCCCACACATAAGGGTTGCTCTGGATTGCATGAATGTTTCACTACTAACTGCACACACCACGTCAGACAAAGAGCTGACAGATTAGGAATTTGACCCGCTATTTACTTGAGGTGCCCCAAATATGCAACAGAAGAAGGTTTTTCTTCAGAACAACAATGAAAGGGAATATGGTTTACTCTAGAAATGTTGTCTTTACTCTGCGTGAGCAAGTGGAAATGGCAAAGGGTATGGTAAGAACTGACATCTAGGAACTCAAGCAAATCAGCGAGTGGTACAGGCAGGCTGCAGGCAGCGCACTCCGTCTTAACCACTGCAGTAAAACAGTGAACTTACCTACATTACCTGGAAACTTTGCCTATACTGCTTCTGCTCAAATTCAGCAAAAGATTAAAAACAAAAAACCAACACAAAAAACTCAGAGAAACCACACCACAAACATTGAAAGAATGAGTGATGGCACATTTATACCACAGAGATACAAGAGAAGCCTTCAGTTGCACCGTTTTCTTTCCTGGATTTTGAATGTCAGTTAAAATCGATGACAGTCCTTGGAAATCACTTTGAAATATCAAATGATGTTTGAGGGATCTTGCTGGTGAAAAACATGAAGCTGTTAGACTAGTTTTGGATAACTGAGCATAAAATGGGAATTTCATTCATGCCTTTCTTTCCTGTCCCTAGAACAAGAACTACTAAAGAAGACAAGCGAAGTAGTAGGCTAGCACCAAAGGAAAACATTTAACTATGCAGACATCTTTGCACATTAAAAGGTGCAGTAATTCATACCACTACAGTCTGAAGCAGAACATTGAACCGAGTCAAAAATTAAAGTCGTTAATAAAATCAGTGCATTACCCCATTGTGATTGTGTAGCTGACATCCAAGTGTAAAGATGTTCACAACCAAGTTCAGATGACTACAAATTGCCAAAAACAGTGTCTGGAAAATGCCACACTGCAACGCTTAGAGGCCCGCTTGTGCGCCAGCACAGATCCGGGGGTGATGAGCCAATCCACTGGGGTTATGATAGGTGCACTTCAGCCTCTCAGCCTTCGCAACCATGGCGTGCCCTGATCTTTATGGTGCAGCATTTAATTTGAGAGGGATATGCAAGGCGCCCCACACCCAAAATGAATGCAACGACAAAATGAGTGCAACGACAAAATGAGTGCAACTACACAATGAATGCAACTACAAAATGTCTGCAACTACAAAATGAATGCAACTACACAATGAATGCAACTACACAATGAATGCAACTGCAAAATGAATGCAACTACACAATGAATGCAACTACACAATGAATGCAACTACACAATGAATGCAACTACACAATGAATGCAACAACAAAATGAATGCAACGACAAAATGAGTGCAACGACAAAATGAATGCAACGACAAAATGAATGCAACGACAAAATGAATGCATACAACTGGAATGCAGAACGTGGTGAACACAGTCCACACCTACTCTGACAGGATTTACACAGCTCATTTTTCCAGACATCACTGACAAAAGAAGTACCATTTCTCACCTTCAAATAACCCTGCCACAACAGCACTGACCAACCCATGGTCTGGTCGTCATCTACAGTCCTAGGGACAAACAAATTCAGAGTTTGTTCCTCCTCCTCCTCCTCCTCCATCATGTCTGTGGCACTGGAGTTTCTTTTGCAAAGGAGTATTTTCATGTTTACAGAACACACTTTTGGTGATCTGCGCAACAAAAGTTCTTTCATTAGCTTCCAAGGCTATGGAAGTAATCTCTGAAGTGTCCTCTCTTAAATGGGAAGCATTACTTCCCAGACTCTGCCATAGAGGAGGTGAGCAGGTTGGAAGCAGGAATAAACTCTCAGGAAGGGAACTGTATTACTAGACTTTGCCCTCAAGCACCTCTATCAGCCCACGCAAGAAAGCAGCTGAAGATAATCAGAAGCTGTCATGGCAAGTAACAATTCCGACACAATTTGGCTGCTATGTAGATTACAGCTAGACAAATCATAAAGGCATTTGTAGCTAAAAGGTCCTGGAAATCTCACATCCCTCTGGTTACTCCAGGAGAAAACTAATATCAAGTAATGTCTAAGGAAGCACACAGTCCTGAAACTGTCTTTGCTGGCAAGAGAGAGAGATTCCATTCCCCCTATTCCTGTCGCTACCTGATGTCCTAAAAAGTCCCTCCCCAGCTCTTTTGTAGGCCCCCTTCAGATACTGGAAGGCCACAAGAAGGTCTCCTTGGAGCCTCCTCTTCTCCAGACTGAACAGTCCCAACTCCCTCAGTCTGTCCTCACAGGAGAGGGGCTCCAGCCATCTCCTATGACACGCTCCAGCATGTCCACATCCTTCTTGTAAGAAGGGCTGCAGAACTGGACACAGAACTCCAGGTGGGGTCTCACCAGAGCTGAGTAGAGGGGGAGAATCACCTCCCTCAACCTGCTGGCCACACTTCTGATCCAGCCCAGGATCTGGTTTGCCCTCTGGGCCACAAGTGCACACTGCTGGCTCATGGTGAGCTTCTCATCCACAAGCACCCCCAAGTCCGTCTCCTCAGGGCTACTCTCCACCCAGTCACTGCCCAGCCTGTAGTTGTGCTTAGGATTGCCTCGACCCAGATGCAGGACCTTCCACTTGGTCTTGTTGAACCCCATGAGGTTGGCTTGTGCCCACCTCTGCAGCCTGTCCAGGTCCCTCTGGATGGCATATATTC
The DNA here is from genome assembly GCA_028565055.1 of Phoeniculus purpureus. Lineage (NCBI taxonomy): Eukaryota > Metazoa > Chordata > Aves > Bucerotiformes > Phoeniculidae > Phoeniculus > Phoeniculus purpureus. Next base: position 24,922 of record JAOXOE010052752.1, on the reverse strand, counting down.
CTCTCATTTTCTTAATTTTCATCAGACAGCTCTTAATCTAGAAAAGGATCTTCTTCTTAGTGCATACGAGTTCCACTTCTCAAGGCTCAAAGCAACAAGGAAATACAAGGAGGTTGTGACAATCGATTCGTCTTTTCTTTGTCCGGGCTCAATGCCCGTATGGGAGAACTCCAAGAGGCATCAAGTCCCTTTGCAAACTCTGCACTTTCCATGTACCTGCTAATACTGCACTCATTACAATTCCCATCATTTCCCCTTAGCTTTTCCAAGCCCCCTATTTTGGATGGTTCCCAAATGTGAACCTTACAATCCCCTGACACCGTGATGATAAATGGCAGTGAAAACCCCATTTTAGGGGACTTCAGCCAGCTCACACTTGCACTCCTTCAGTTCTCAAGAACAGTAAATCCATATAAAACTCACAACTAACAAAACAGTGGGTCCATTGAGGATGCACTAGGAAACAGAGCAGACACAGAGAGGCTTCCACGCTTAGAAGTACGCACCCGTGCGGTGTTAAAACACGTAAACCAGAGCCTGAAAACAGCAGACTGCTGTCAGTTCCTTTTCCTTCTTGTGACCTCAGGAACAGAAGCATCACGAACCCAAAAGTCAGTAATGTCTGCCCGTTGGAAGGTTACAAACATCTCCTCCCCCCTCACCCTACAGACTCGCAGCCACCAAGCAGCTGCGGTACGAGCAGTGTCAAGCGCGTCCCCGCTGGCTGCCTCCTCGTTACAGTTCAACCGGCAGTATCAAAGTCCTTCCAGAAAACAGACATCCATGACAATCTCTTTCATTTCCTCGGGCCCCCTCTTATCTTACAGCAATGACATCAGCAGACGGGGCACCGGACTTGGAATAATTCTACAAAGGAATCGTTTTTAAGCGCCCGTAGCTTGGCGCTGCTGTCTTTCTCATTTCATTCCATGATGAGAACTTGGGTGACCCCGTGCACTTGTTACTCACACATCAACTCAGAAGAAAAGCACTTCTTTCACGAAAAGGCATGTCTCTCTCACGTTAGAGACTGCAGGAAGCCGGCACCGAAATACTTGTGAGCCTGGTTTCTGCATGCCTTCACTAGAGACATAGCCTCAGGTGTGAGTTACGTGAACGCTTGCTCATAGCTATAAAATTCTTGGCACTTCCCTACTATCATACTTACGAAGGGCGCAGATGCCTGCAGATCCCGGCTGAGCAACAGCCTTCCAATGGCTCCACCCCTGTCACCACAACAGAAGGAGCTTCTCAGCACAGGTCTACACAATCAAGTAGGGTCCTCGGCTGTTTCTGAGACAAGGCAGGTATTTCCCTTGCATCAAAGAGGACGGCACTTAACCACTGACGTTCCACTGTGTTGTTATCTAGGCAACATACGTCTCATTTTAACCCCCAGCATCCAACACAGCATCTCCTCATAACGCCTAACATTCAGAAACTGCATCCAGCAGAGTGAATCTGAGCTTCAAGCAGCACGTTGCCGCGTAGTTGCACCTTACGGCTTTTCTGCACACTGCATACTTGACTCGTCCAAAATGCGGGGCGGGGGGGCTGGACTAGGTGATCTTTCGAGGTCCCTTCCAACCCCTAATGACTCTATGATTACGTAGAGTAGAAATTCCTTGTTCAAAGGCATATGTCACAAAACCCCTCGTGCCAGTTCATATTCAGATCTGCAGCTCGGAAATGCAGCTTGTAGCTGTAGAAGATGTCGGTGTTTTCCCACAAAGTACTAGTGGGAATAAAAGGAGAACAGGTTTGTCAGCTCTGCAAGACAGAGAGGGTGTTTAGATGTTTCTGAGCAAGGGGAGTGCGGATAGGGGAAACAGAACCTGCTTCTAAAAGCGTGTTCCTGCCGCAAGCAATTGCTTTGTCTGAAAACTGCGGCTACAGGACTCCTTCCAAAAGGAGTCTTCTCTTCCAAGGGACAGTGCAGCCACTGCGTTTCCCAGACTCTTCAGAGAGGGCTGCTAGTGTGCTGCAAGATCTGCACCTGGCCAAGCCAGAAAAGGCATCTCATGTGGAAAGAACGGGACAGCGGCAGCCACAGGACTATGGTGACAGGTTTCTGAAACCCTCTTCCTCCTCCTCGCCCCCCGCCGTTGCTCCTCTATAAGGCAGTGAGTGATTCTCATTATAAAGCTCAATGTCCTGACCGGGTTTTTCCTGCTCGTTTTCATGCAGACAACAAATCAAATCGTTGTGTAGTTCTGCAAGCGCATTGCAAAGATGTGTGCCGAGCCGCACGCTGCCTTGATCGCTGCGAATTTGGGCCAAGGGTTATCTCAGCTTCTACGCAAGCAACAGGAAGAAGAAACAAGAACAACCTCAGGTACCAGTATAAGCTGGGGACTGACCTGTTGGAGAGTAGTGTAGGGGAAAGGGACCTGGGGGTCTTGGTGGACAGCAGGATGACTATGAGCCAGCAATGTGCTCTTGTGGCCAAGAGGGCCAACAGCATCTAGGGGTGGATCAGAAGTGGGGTGGTTAGCAGAGTGAGAAAGGTTTTCCTCCCCTCTGCTCTGCTCTGGTGAAACCACACCTGCAATACTGTGCCCAGTTCTGGGCCTCTTAGTTCAAGAAGGACACGAAGCTGCTGAAGAGAATCCAGTGCAGAGCCATGAAGATGATGGAGGAAAGGCTGAGGGAGCTGGGTCTCTTTAGCTTGGAGAAAAGAAGCATGCAGTGTGACCTCATTAATGTTTATAGGTATGTGAGGGGTGGGCGTCAGGAGGATGGAGCCAGGCTCTTCTCTGTGTCATCTAATGATAAGACAAGGGGCAATGGGTGTAAGCAGGAACACATGAGGTTCCACATCAATATGAGAAGGAACTTCTTCACAGTAAGTGACAGAGCACTGGAAGAGGCTGCCCAGAGGGGTTGCAGCATCTCCTTCACTGGAGACGTTTAAAATAAACCTGGATATGTTCCCGTGCGATTTGGCTTAGGTGACCCTGCTGTGGCGGGGGGGGATTGGATGAGATCTTTCAAGGTCCCTTCCAATCCCTGATGTCCTGTGATTCTGTGACACCAGGGGCGGGAGGGGTACAGCTGGGCCCTGGGGCACCAGGATGATCAATGAGACCTTGGGGAGGGAGGTCAAAGCACTAGAGGGAGAGTCCCAGTGGCCCATCTGCCTTCCAGTAATGTCTAGCCCCAGATGCTACAACCTTTCATCACAGAGCCAGAAAACCTTGTTAGGGATACAGAGAGCAGAAGTTGCTGCTAATATGGTGTGGAGATACATCTGCAGCTCTTAGCAAAGAGCTCCAAGCTGAGCTGATGCAGTAAAGAACATTTAAAAAGCTGGAATGCTCTGGTGACCCTTCTGAAAACAACAATCATACATAAGAAATAAGAAATAAGCAGAAAATAAATGATCTTGTGATAAGGTGGCTCTGCAAGTTCAGCTTTAACAGACCTATTTGTGTTTAAACTCTGTGCTCCCTCAGCAAGGCACACCATGTAGCAAGGCACGTCATCCAGCAAGGATGCTTCCTCACTGTTTCTGTCAAAGGTAAAACACTGCTGGAAAAGGAGGTGAGTTTGTGAACTATTAAAAGCAAGAACGAAAAATACAGTGCTGACTGCTGTAACTGCAGTGTCATGCACTGCAAATTGTTATCTAATTAGCAAGAGCATTAATATGCAATCTAGCAAAAAAGGGGGTGTGTAGCAGATTTACAGGAAACAGGCAGAGTCCAAGATGGACGAGTCTTATAGTCCCAACAGACAGATCAGAGCAGAAGGCCAAGCACGGAGCACAAAGAGATCCACAGTTCAAAGGCTGACCTTGAAGCAGCTTAATACCACGATGGGCTTGCAGAATATTAAAAACCAAAGAGGGGGTGGGTGGCAGTGAGCTGGTCTTAAAGGTTTATCTCTGCTTTTGTTACCAACATCCTCGTAGTTCCTGTGTTTGTTTTTCTAGAGCACCCATAGCCCACAGCAGGTTCGGCCCCTTTGATCAAACTCGGCTTTAAAAACAGGCTCAGGGACTGGGTGGGTCATTTAGATGCAGGCACTGGCTGTGATTCAGCCGACAAAAGAACAGTTAGGTGCAGGCCACCCATACAGCTTTTCAGATTCATGAGCACAAATCCTTTCGTCTTGCAACCTGGAGTGTCTGGGTGGGATTTTTGCACCAATGGGCTGCAGTGCAACACACGGGAAGTCTATACAGCGCTATGGTAATCATGAGAACACGGGAGAAGCTTGGCTTCTGGTCTGTACAAGTGCGGTGACCCCTCCACATTTCAGCAGGGGACTTTACAATTTCTTTTAGAGCTGCTAAGCCAGCTGGCCAGAAATTGCTCTTATTTTCTCCCCCACTGCACACTGACTGGCAAGTCAGTTAATTGAACAGAAATTCTACCCCACTCCATTATCTCCAAGCATCAAAGCAAAGCACACCCTACATTTGTGCAGTGCCTGGGCTGGTATGCTTATCTAAGAACTCTGAAAGTGTGAGTCAACTAGTGCCATCAACATCAATTTTAACAAACATTTTTACTTCCAAAAGTATTGGGCTAAATTAAACTCCCACAGTCTCTGCCACAGGACAGCTATTGGCAGGAGCTGGGGGCAGTCCCCACACAGTTTCCCCCATACCTCCAAACCTTGTCCTACCTTCCTGCGTAACAGTGTCAGAGGTTTGTCTTCCAGAAGTTCTTGGAGCTTATTCTGCAGCTGGAATCTGCCTCTTGGCCCACACTTGGATAACTTGGGTGCTGCAGAGCTCTGGTGAACTTTTGGCTTGGTGTGAGCTGATGTAGTTTGCAGAGTCTGAGAAGCATCTTCACACAGCCAACAGAGGGTAAAAGAAGAATCAAGCAAAGAAAGCAGTGAGATGAAAAAAAATGTTTTAGCTATCTGAACAAAAAACCAAAAGCTTGAGAGCCCCCATTGCAAACAACAACCTTTCTCACACAAATTCTGCCAGAAGCAATGATACCACTCACCCACATGACTGTGGCCTTAACACTGGCTGCTTCCAAAAGCTTTTGTAAGAGCAACTGCACTAAGCAGGTTATGAGTTACAGAGAAACGTGCAGCAGGAACGTTGTGAAACACTAAATACTGTGGCACTCACAATAAATCTGTTCTTTTCTGTTTGTAAATATTCCAGCTACTCTCAGTTGGTTCTGAGCAAAGAAAGAAACACATGGCAAACTTGTCGAAACATCAGTTCATAAGGAAACAGAACTTGGCCTGTTACTGTGTGCGGGACAACTGACAGTCCCACAGACACCTCACCAGGGCACACTGGCTGCTGTGACAGTGGGTAGCTTTAACTGCACCAATTATCTGCTGCAGCTCATGGGCCCTTAGGTTCCTTTCTGCCTGACCTCAGTAACTGAAGCTGATTATCAGCCATCTGCATAAAGGAGGATTAGACCTTCGAGTTAAAGCTCTGTGATTAGTTAATCTGTTAACAGATCCATTACCAGGCTGGGAGGCTGTTGTCAGGAAGAACTCACGTGGCTTCTTGTAAAGATGAAAATCAACCTGCCGCTTGTCCCAGCTCCATCTGTCTCGTGGAAGCACTGGCCCCACATCAGCATGCAGAGCATTCTCTTGCCATTTCTAAAGGAAAATAGAATCCTTTTAAGAAGACAGGCCAAAATCACCAGGAAGGAGTCAGAACAGAAGCAGTTAGCCAGATTCTTGGGTAGCCAATTAACAACTAGTAGCAGGATCTTACCAAAGTCCAGACTTCACAAGACTACTCAGCCTTCTCTAGTCCTCAGACTACCCACTGCTGAAATACCAGTAATGATTTTTTCAGATGAAATTATCCTGCCTAAACTACAGATTAACTCCCTCTGTCTGGTATTTCCCTGTTTTACCCAAAGTGGTGCAGTTAAAGGATAACTGAACCAGTATGGATATACTGTAGGAAATCATAACTCCAAGAACTTTTTTCCTCCCAAGGCACCGTGTTACAGAAAATGGTCACATTCTGTGTTTGTGGTTAGAGAGGCAGAGCAGCAAACCCACGGTGCCTCAGAGGGGACCATCATAGTTTTCTACTTCTGCTCCACTTTTCAGAGAACATGAATGGTAAGTCTAGAATCGTTACAGAATAAAATGCTGGTTATGCCTATAAGGTCCCTGCATGAGCAGAAGACCTCCCCTTCCTCTCTTCACAAATCCCTAACACTGATGCAATGCAGCTCTCGGTACTTACAGGTTACAGGCAGTGTTGTTCAAGGTAAGATGTCAGCTCTCTTGATCTCATCCACTCCATCCAGGAGGTGTCAATGGAACAAGTTAAATTAACAGGCACACAATCGTGCCAGATACAATAACAAGCCTTTAAGTATTCAGCTCATTCAACTCTCTGCTCTGGCAGTTCAACTAATTTGGTAGAATTTACTGATCTGCATTAAAAAGCCACTTGATTCCCTTCTGTTGGGTATCAGAGCACAAGCAGGAAAGGAGAACTCAAAGCACAAACAGAAGGACTCAGCCAAGTCAAAACATCCATTGAATTGTGTCTAAAGTCAGACCCTGCCTGAGGGGGTTAAGGTTCCCCAGGCAAAGGACTCAGTATTGACACAGAAAGGATAAAAAAGATGGCTTGAAATGGGGTCATAATCACTCTTCTGGAAGAGTGAGGAACACAATGACTGCACCCTGATAAGCTAATCACAAGCTAAATCACTCATCAAAATCTTTGTGCTCACTGGTACCCCCAAGGAGAAGCTTTGTCTACAGACTTCTCACATATATGTGCCACCTAACACAACATTAAAATGTCAGTCTTTTTGGGGAGGCAGTGTAGAGGGAGAGGGAAGAAAGATGGATGACACCAAAAGGATCATACCCGTCCTCCTCTTCAGATTCGCAAGACAAGGAACTCTGGTGGTAAGATTTCTGCTTCTGCTAACTTGGCCATGGGCCTGTATCTATTTTGTGTGTTTCTTGGTCTGTTTTAGGTGCCTCTCTGCAAATTACTGTCTGTTCTAGGTGCAGTGCCTTTCTGCAAATCTATCCATGGCGATATCAAAGAACTTGTGTATAACGTTGCATGTGTGAATAAATGATACTAGTCATACTCTTGACTGTTTCTTATGAGCACTGACTGGACCTACAGCAAAAAAGGGCTGCTTATAAGGGTCTAGGTGTCAGACCGATAGCAGATAGTTTGATATTGCTATTTGTGAAACCAACTGCTCCCTAGAAGGAGGACCAGACGAAAAGCATGAAGGTTGATTCATGACTGTCTAGTGTTGGATCTATAGTAAATTAATACTATTTGTGAATCTGATGGCCATTCAAGGGAATGCTGGTTTGCATATCAGCTGCTCAAGTCCCTCTAATAAAGGAGGACCTGGCTAAGAGCTAAGGAGGTTTATTTCTCATTGAATTATCCAAATTGCCCCCCACATTTCACACAACACCTTGATTTCCTCATCTTGCCAGTTCTACTAGCACACACAATTTTCTTCCTAACATCAAACCACATGTGCCTGAGTACACACAATGCTGAGGAACTGTAAACTGAGCAGGATGACGATCCAGCAAAATGGCAGAAAACTGGGATCTAAACAGTAAAGAACCAGAGAAGGTTGAGAGGACACAGGGTAGGAAGAAACTAAGAGACAACACAATGGTGGAGGACATATTCTCCATAAAAACATCATTACAAACCACAAACGAAACATGGAGAAAAACTAAGCAGTGAGGGAACTTGGAAACATGAAGGAAGGTTACAAGGAAACTGCTTTGCTTTTGTCCTTTAGATGGAACCTCTTGTAGCCCTCACTCAGCGTGAACTGAAGACAATTACTTTGGATAAAACTACTATGTAAACATCAAAGTTCAAGACACAACCAAGTTGCATGCATTTTCTTATTAAGCCACGTTTTTGTGACTTAATATTTGAAAGGAAGCTTACCTCAGTTTCACCAGTTGTACCCCTTAGCAGCCTTATTACAGTTACAAAAGCGTTATATAAGTATCTTTACTGCAAATATCAAAATGCCTACTGTAGTGGTAAAACTCAGTTTAGGTTACAAGTGAGCACTGACAGACATGTCAATGAAACAAATTATGAAATAAATAATGAAATCATTAAATAAATAATTTCTGTAACAGCAATGAAGTTATTTGCATTAAAAAAACCCCAAAAGCAAACAAAACCCCAACAAACCAAACTGACGAATGACAAACCACCACAGGAAAGCTTTAACAACTTTTCCAGCAGTGCTGGAAAAAGCATCAGTTATTTTTAAGCTGGAAATTTGAGGCAGACATTCACTTTCAAGTCATCGCATTTCCCCCTAAACTCAAAGGATGAAACAGCATGAAGTCCCGCTTCTTCCTGGTGAGTTTCTTTGGTTTAGATCTCACTAAGTATTAGTTGTCATTATTTAAAATTGGTAGATTATGGTGCTATTTCCACAGATCAAGTAGCAGCTTAACACCCTTCTCATTTTAACTTCACATGGAAGGTCTACAAAGATAAGATTATGCCTCAAGTGAAGCAGTCACAGGGACTCATAACCACTAAAACCACATAGAAGGCATCAGCTATGTACTTGTACCTATGTACTTTCTTACCACAGGAATGGATGGGGGACATACAAATAAAAATAAATTATCTGAATCTAAGGAAAGAACTGATGAAAACCTCAAACTCTCTTACCTTTCAAAGTGTCTATCCCATAGCCTTTTGATTGCTTTGTCTTTTAATCCCTCCAAGACAATGAGATGAGTTACTCCATCCAGTAAGTGAAAACCAGTAACAATGTCCAACTCACAGACTTTCGCAATAGTGGTTTTCAGTTTTACTGCAGCAAGAGCCATTCTGATTGAGTGTACAGAATCGCAGTCTGGCCAGAGGGCTTTAGCATTGATTTCTCTAATCTCTTCCACCAAATAACGTAATAAAGATGAATTAGCATAGTAAAAAATGTAGATTATAAAACTGTATGGCAATCTGTAATTTGAGCATGCGTAGTTTCTTCCTGCATTCCCAATGGCACAGCTATTTCCACTCGTACTTTCAAAAGTGAGTCTGATTCTAAATAATGTCCCACAGGTAGTATGGAAGAGTGAGTCACGGATTCTGTTATTTTCTTATTTTTATCCTTCTTACTAGAAGCAGCTGTATTTGGAGCTGAACAGTTACGGATGGGAGCACTGATACTTAAGTAACTTTTACCCAATAATAAATCAGTTAGACTCACTTTAGCTACCCCATGCGGATGCCATGCATTGTTCTTCATAAAAGAATTATGGATTGTGGATTTGCAAGTGAAGCAGCTCACATGACCCACTTCTTCATCAGCATCACTCTCTTCAAAGAAAGATGAGTTTTTAATATAGTTTTCCATGTTTCTATCCCGGTCTCCAAAGGTGGACCTCTAAGACAGCTCTGTAATTCCCCAGGCTTCATTGTCCCTGTTAGAAGTACATTCCCATCCTTAAAGTAGACATGAGTTCCATGGACCTGTCCGTGAGTTCGGTGAGGTGGAAAGTTGTGAAATTTGTATTTGCAGTAGGTGGGAACACACAATCTCTACAGGACAAAAAGATGAGAAAAAACAGTTATTGGCACTGTTACCCTTTTTTATTTTTAACCCCACAGAACAATTGGCTTTTCTAGCAGATAAGGTATTTGGGATGTACTTCATGGCACAAACTTCCAAGGCAGCAAAGAGGCCATCCTATACCTCTGGATCCTCAGGTTTGGCAATATACTGTCCCCTTCATTTGCCTGTCTTCCAATTTGTTGACTATCCAAATATGTCCAAAAAGGTCTTATTATTTCTAGATTGTTAAATGAGAAAGCTGGGGACTGCAATGGCTCCTAGAATTTTTTTGTTTCTCCTTATGCATTCTTCTGTAGAATTTGAGCCCTAAAATAAATGTCTGTATCTAAAAGTTAGGAAATCCAACGAGTATCTGAAGTACTGTGAGAAATGGACTGGACTGTATCATCTCTGTTACTCATTATTAGCCTTTTGTTTACAACTCTGGGGAACTAAACAGGAGGATTCATTCACAATACTTGCTGCAGTTCCCCTTTGTAAGTGTCCATCAGCATTATGGCAGCCTGTGTGGAATGGAGGCCACCTATCAACCTGTCAAGGACCATCCTGGCAATTCTGGACTTCAAACACTTCATTATTCATGCAGTACCCCACTTGGCAAGAGAAACAATGTCAAATTGCTTGTGGTCACTCTGCAAACTGCATTAGAAACTACACAGTGGTTTCATCTCCATCATTTGTGATGTGGTGCTGTTACTGCCATTTTCCTCCAGTTTCTTGTCATAAAGGCAGTGCAAAACCCCACCACAGAACTATATGCGCCATTAGAAAGTCCCTGACATAATATTCCTAAACTATTTTCACAGAAACAACAACAAAACATTCTACTAATTTTAAGTATCAAGTCAATGCATCTTGAACCAGATCTTTCATATACTATTTCCTTGTAATTCCACCTTAGACAGGAAGCAACAAAATAGCTCCTGCAATCAAAAGCCTTTGACCTGAATTCCACTTTCACATGAACAATATGTAATTGCCGTTTTAGAGCATCACTTCTTTAAGCCCTGTGACTGAACTAGAGCTTCTCTGGTCTACTCAAGGTCCACTGCTTAGAAATAAAATGAGACAACTCTATATATTACCCCTAGAAAACACAAGGGCTGCTGTTTGCTGCCAGTGCCTACAACACAGACTCTTACATGCACATATTTTTTTTCAGGAGATATGTCAGTCATATTGTCCAGTTTTGCTACTAGTAAGGAAAATTATCTATAAAACCATGCCCATAATCAAAAACTACTCAAAAATAACAGGAAAATTATTTCCAGAAGCAGCAGCTTTACCTCCAGCACTTCTACTGGAACGGGTGTGTTCGGGAGTCGGGTAGCTGAATTAATCCTTATAATCAATGGATTCAGTTCACGCCTTTGCCTTTCAGAAAGAAGAGGTGTTTCCACACTGAAACTCACATAAGCATCTGAAATGTTCAGGTTCTTTTCCGACAGACGACGGATCACTGAATTTTCACCTTTTTAAACATCAAGATGAAATACTGTTATAGCACTAATCACATCAAGGCAAACAGATTTGATACAATTAATTAGAAGGCACTACTGAATTTGTGTTAAAATAAACCAAAAGCATTTTAACTGCTACAGATATTATTTATCTTTTACAGTAAGAAAAAGCCAGATTCCAAAGCAGTACCAGAATCTCCTCCTGAGCCAACTGCTCAAAGCACACAGAGGTTCATTTCTTTTTAATGCTCTAAATACACTGTTCACATAAACACTACAAATTGAAGCAGTTCAGAGACTTTTCAAACTTAAACCCTTTGTTCATGGAAAACAAACACCTTTAAACAAACTGCTTTCTCTGCAAGCAGCTTTGCTGCTTCCATACACTCAGCAGCTGAGTTCCACACTGCACAACATTGCTATTTCCATCTGTGTGCACAGAAGTCAAGAGAGATTTAATTCACTACACACAAAAATGGGGTTACATATTAATAATGAGTGTTAATCCCATTACAGACAGAAAACCACAGAAATAACTCTGTGTACTCTGACCAACATCCCCCTCTTGACACATTCTAAATCAAACAAGACACAAGAATTTAGATGCACATGCTGATGGAGTACTACAGTGTAGATTTTGGGCATCCTGCTCTTCAGAGCACAGAGAAGGGCATACATCAGCCTCCCCTGCATCAAATTCAAGTCACAAATCTTCCTTAACAAGACAGCTTTTACCCAGAATGTGAAATTCCCTGGGGATCTTTCAAGCCAGTTTCCACCAGGCAGACCCACCAGCACAGATGCTTCAGAGGAGGGGAGATGACCAGACTGATACCTGCAAGGAGAGGCATGGCATCTAACTGTAGCAAAGCAATGCCGTGTTCCTTTGCTAGGGTGGCATCAATATTGCTTTCAGGATCAGATCCTCTTCTACCTGTTGATGGAAAGCAGGATTGGACTGAGTAGGAAGGCAGAAACATGTTGTTGCAATTAATCAAAGAAACACTGAAGCTTCTTACTGAAGTAAGTGGCATAATCCAGTATCATCCTTAAAAACATCTCCAGAGAAGGAGATTCCACAACCCCCTTGGGCAGCCTCTTCCAGGGCTCTGTCACCCTCACTGGAAAGAAGTTCCTTCTCATATTGATGTGGAACCTCCTATGTTCCAACTTACACCCGTTGCCCTTTGCCCTATCATTAGATGACACTAAGAAAAGCCTGGTTCCATCCTCCTGACACTCACTTTTCGCATATTTATAAACATTAATGAGGTCACCCCTCAGTCTCTGTTTCTCCAAGCTAAAAGAGATTCAGCTTCCTCAGCCTTTCCTCATCAGGGAGGTGTTCTGCTCCCTTCGTCATCTTCATGGGTCTGCACTGGACTCCCTCCAGCAGCTCCATGTCCTTCTTGAACTGAGAGGCCCAGAACTGGACACAATATTCCAAACATGGTCTCAGCAGGGCAAAGTAGAGGGGGGAGGAGAACCTCACTATACATAAAGTCACTACAAGAATGTCAAATTTGCAGCAGCAAACACTAGCAGTCCATGGACTTAGTAAAATTAAATTTCTATGTGCCTCTTTACTGTTCTTTGCCTACAGATATGTCATACATGTCTGGTGCTCAGTGATACATATTCTACTGGTTCCAGAAACCTGTACTTTCTAACTGTTTCTACAAAACTGTAATATTGTCATCCCTTTACTTCACAAGACAAATTCCTTAATATTTGACATCTTCTTAGAGGTTGAATGATTATTTCCAAAATTCCTTTTGCCCAGATATAGTCTTTACCCTACCAGTAAAAGCACAGTCAGTCTCAGCCTCAGGAATTTCAATCCCAGCTTCAGGTGCTTTGTACAGACAGTTAACTAAGCAGCTCCCCCTCTGTTCTGCTTTTGTGAGAGTTCACCTGGAGTAGTGTTCAGTTCTGAAGCCAATATAAGGACGTGAAACTGTCAAACAAGGTTACAAATGATACAGGAAACCTAACAAAATTATATGCTATTTGCTGGACATGCTGGGCATAGGGGACAACTAACAGGGTGCTTTGAAGTGGCTGGGGAGAGGCTTCTTCGCTAAGCGAAACAAAAGGGACTGGAGCCAGGGAGACAACAGGCCTGATAAACTAACACAATCGGATTCTGTAAAAAAACTCAGCTGAAAGTGTGCACCTGATGTAAAATAAGTCATAAATATGCATGTACCACCACGACTTAACCCAGAACCCTCCCTGGAAACGAGGCCCACATTTTTTGGAGGATGGACCAGCACTGCAATAAAGAATGCCTGCTTCATAACTCCAGTTACTGAGTTTTCACTACATCACAAGGATGATCAGAGGGCTGGAGCATCTCTTCTATGAAATCAGGCTGAGGGAATTTGGGCTGTTCAGCCTGGATAAGGCTCCAGAAGGGGGACAACAGTTTCCAGTACCTGAAGTGGGCTACAGGCAAGCTCAAGAGGGACTTTTTGCAAAGGACTCTAGTGATAGGACAAGGGTGATGGTTTCAAGATAATAGAGGAGAAATTTGGATTAGATCTGAAGAAGAAATTCCACCCTGTGAGGGTGCTGAGGCACTGGAACAGGCTGCCCAGGGAAGCCGTGGCTGCTCCATCCCTGGAAGCAGGGAAGACCAAGTTGGATGTGGCTCTGGGAAACCTGGTGGTGAGAGGTGTCCCTGCCCATGGCAGGGGCTTGGGACTGGGTGATCTCTAAGGTGTCTTCCAATCCAGACCAGTCTATTAGTCTATGAAAAACTGGAGCAAGTGAAACAGCTTAGAAACAACCACAGAAATATTACTGCTGCTGCTACTGGGTTGGTATTATTAATCCTATAACAACAGAATGTTTAAAGGTCAACCTTAACACTCAAGTTGAAGCAGAGAGAGGTATGCAATGTAGTACTAAAATTTTATCTTTTAGTAACAGCAGACAAGATATATCAGCAGTACCAAAACTATATTGGGGAAAAAACACTGTGAATGTAAGCAAAGCAATAACCCTCACAGAAAATTCCCTACAAAATGCAGAATTGTTTATGGAAAGAAAGTTCTGACTGCCTTCATTTTGAAAAAAAGTCACGCGTGGAAGGTTGAGAGATTACAGAAGTCACAAGTGTCTAGACTCATGGGAGAGCAAGACTAAAAAAAGTGAACCAAAAAGAAATCCAAAGAAGTAAACAGAGCAGAAGTGGTTCAGGGTGAAGTCTTCAAACTTCCCCCTATGCTGTGATCCAAGCTGCCCACCACCGTTGTCTATGTGCACCAGAAGGTCCCCAAACACCTGTCAGCTTCTCCACACACTCTGTTTTGCAGTAGTGTTTTCTATACTGCTGTTCAAAAGGTCTGTCAGTAAAAGCAGAAGCACCAAACCCTGCCACAGTGGTCAGCTGCAGAAAAGAGTTGTAAGTAAAGACTGGTTGACACTACTGGTGCATTCACTCGTTTTGACAGAACGATACTACAGCTAACCATTATCGCTCAGGCTTGGTGATCTATCAATAAGCAAGTGCATTTTATGTAATGTGTACCAGGGGCAGTATGCACTGCAGCCCTGAGATGCCATGGGAGCTGTCAGCCAGACAAACATGCTTTTTAAATTGGGTGAGTTAATATTTGCTCTAGTGCCCACTATCACAGAGCCTGTCATGTCCTCCTGTCTTTCATAGGGCCTTTGTCAACTGTAAGGTACATATGAGAGAGCAAAACATTCAGTGGGGCTGAGTTTTTTCACTTAACTTAAAGAAATAGCATGGAAAAAAAATTGGGTGTAAACCACAAATCCAAACCTGATCTCTGGTGGAAAAAAGTGGCGCAAGTTATATGGAACAACAGTTTGATAATGACCCACTTGAATACCTGTTTTAGCTCCAACATTACTCTTAAACCAAATCACAAATTTCATCATTGCACACCCAAGTCCCTTGCAAACATCCATCACTTCACCCCTGGAACACTCCAGGGGTGGCAGAAAAGGACCATCATCACCATCCTAGATTCACACAGAAAATGGAAAAAGAAAGTTTTATTAGCTGCTGAAGAAACACAGAAAGTTCATGGCAGAGCCAAGACCAAAGCACAAGTCCAATAACTCTCTTCTCCTTTGTTTTAACCTTGAAGAAGAAGAAAAGCAGAATTCCATGTTTCCCTTTTCAGATCTAGTCCACAGTCCCATCCAGAACTTACCATTTGTGGTGGCTTTGTCTGCTCCATACGTCAGAATTCCCACATTAACACTTTTTTCCTCAGTTTTATTTGACATTGACTTGACTGGAAGACCAGCACCTGCTTCCTTCATCACAAGCTGGTCCTTATCCCCAAATCTGCTTTTTGCAAATATCACACTTCTGAAAATATTAAGAAATATGGAAAATAAGTAAATAAATCACTGCCATGTTGATGCCACCAAAACAAATTCTGTTTGCAAAACGAAGTATTTCAAGTCCTGTCAGAACTGTCAGAATAGAAACACAAATGTTAAGGATATCAATAGGATATGTGGTCCTTCTGTTTTGAGTAAGAGACCAAGTACCTGAAGAGGTACATAAAGCACAACACTTTGTAGGATGTGCTATAATACCTTAACTTGCCAATTTTTCTGTACATCTGATTTGCTTTTTGAGGAGAGAGAGATACATCTGCTCACACTCGGTATACCCTGTAACATAATTACAGACCAGCAAACCAGCATTCAGGCAGTTTTTGCTGAAAAAAACTGCTCAGTTGGGGGGAACCCAGCTAGAAATGCCACCACTTAGTTTCAGAATTAGCAAGCTTCTCAAAGCTTTTAAAATTAGTCATTGCTGTAGATTGTTCTTCAGTAGATGCTACACATCTTATTCCCTAAAGTACATACATTCCCTACGAACTTGACATATTGTTGCTGCTGAAAAAAATCAATATTAATCAGAAATGACAGAAAGGGCTGTTTAACAGAGATGAATCTCAGTGAATTCTAAATCTCCTAAATCAGCAGTTTTATTGTCCCCATCTCCGGATCACTCTAATCCATTGTATCTGGAGGGTGCCACTACAGGACATACCACAGTAAATTTGTTTTAGCTGGGAGGAATACAGACAGCCCTAAAGACTCCTTGCAATGGGGAGACAGAATTGGTGGTGGAATTTTGTATGCAGTTTAAGGAAATATAACGTCTGTCTAGTGATATGTCTGTGTTGGTCAGTAAGTCACAAAAACTGGTCACCACTTCACTTAGCTTTATGGGTGTGAATTACAATAACAGCAGTTTAAAGGCATTTGAGAGGGACTATTTAATAATAAATAACTGTAGTTCAATATATGTAGACAAATGCATACTCTTATCACTGGTATTGAATCTTTAAACATCCTTTACTCCTCCCCCTCCCAGGAATTTTTGTTTCAGAGGTCTCAGTTCTTCAGTTGTTTCACAAACATTGTAATTCAGACAGGCATCTGTGCAGCAAGCAAAGGACTGTGGCTGTGAAGCTTGAAGCAATGTAGGTTTATAGCACTAGAAATATCATTTATTACCAGGATTAAGCCAAGCATTTCACAAGTAACTCTATTGACCCTTAGAGATGTTTCAAAAAGATTCATAGTAGGGTGGGGAGGAAGAAGATTCTTCATGTGGTTTTGCAGACCTAAAATTTATCAACGCTAGAAATACATCTGAGATCTTCGTATTCCTATAAAAACACAGACAAATTGCTAATATATGTAATGTTAACTAAGTAGTGAATGACAGATTGTGAAAATAATTACTTTGGGAACAAGAAATCTGTCTAAATAACAGAAGCTGACATGCGGTTTCATATACAAACCATCACACTAGGGAAAAAAAATAGACTTGCTGAAAGTAAAAGTAGCAAGGCTCTTTTCTTTTGCCTCAAGCAAAATAAATACACCACTGGAAAGAGTCAGAGACTCTAGAGACAATCACTATATGTAGGAACCTCCAGGTATCAGGAATAAATGAGAGAAACTGTAGTGTGAAGTCCACAGAGGCAACATGGAATGTATTGGTGGATTTGTGGGAAGCATCCCCAGCAAAGGCTGAAAAAGCACATAGGATATTGGACCATATGTGGGCATTAACACAAGTGTTAAGAATTTTTCTGGAAGCAATTTGAGAGAAGAAATGCATTCAGTTACTGTGACTGTTCTATTTCCTCACTGTAGACTTAAGACACAAAATGAGAGAAGGAGGAAGATGATCTTTAGGAAAAAAAAAATACTCTTTTTCAGGTACACAAAGGAGCGTCAAACTCTGCCATAAGACTGGTAAAATACAACTTCCTGAGACTCAGATTTGCTTTTAGAGTAAATATGTAGGCTGCTTCTCAGGTAACATATTGGTCCTCCACACAGAGTCACAGAATCATCATGGCTGGAAAGCACCTCCAGGGTCATAGAGTCCAACCTTTATCCTATTATCTAACTGCTAGACCAGATCCCTAAGCGTCACATCCACTCGTTCCTTAAACACCTCCACGGACGGTGACACCACCACCTCCCTGGGCAATCCATTCCAGTATCTAACCACCCTCTCAGTAAAGAGCTTCTTTCTAACATCCAATCTAAACCTCCCCTGATGCAACTTGAGGCCATTTCCCCTCGTCCTATCATCAGTAATTTGAGAGAAGAGACCAACACTAGCCTTGCTATAACCTCCTTTCAGGTAGTTGTGGAGGGCAAAAAAAATGTTACAAAGCTTCATAATGCTATTACAACTCTATAGGATGAACTGTGTTTTTGGTTTCCTGTATAAAACAGTACTTTGCTTTGGTCAGCAGACAGTGAAATTCTGTGACAGACTGCTTCTGGTCAGGTAGTAACCTGTTGGAGAATCTGAGTATAATTGGGGTTATTTATATCTTTTCCTTAAAAGCTGTTAGTACTCAACCTCCAGACAGGGACTAACACTTTTGTTCGCCTCAAAAGATTATTATTTAAAGGACGTAGGACAGTTTCTTTAACATTAAATATCTAGTCACAAGAGACTCTGAAACTCCACTTACAAAACGTTACAGAATCTTTTTCAACCACTGTAGTACAAGCTTTACGTTAAACAGCTTCTCAGTCCCTTGGGAACTGTGAATGTTGTGTACACGTCCTCGCTATCACAAGGATGTGACATATAGAGCATCCAGCCATATTCCGGGGGTTATAGATAATGTTCTCTGTCTTGCAGTGCTTCCCTACATTCCTTCTTCCTCCTTAATCGTTCAGATACAGAGAGAAAAACAAATACTCCAAATGGAAGCATTAATTGAGTGATGAAGCAATGTAAAACAAAAGTGCATATAATGATCTGCTGTATATTCCTCGGATAGCTAAAATGTAGTCTGGATCTTCCATCTAGTATTTGTTAAAGAAGTTGTCTCTTTCAATTTGTGAAGAGCTGCAAAATTTCTCCAAAATATCCTGCGTGTCTATGTCTAAGACAACATAGCTCTAAACCTGTGCGTATTTTCTTATTAAACTAAATGAAAATAGTTATCATGGAAGAAGGAGAGGTTTTTAATACCAAATTAAAAAGAAAATATGGTTTATCTTATTACAGTAATTATCACAGTAACATTTAGTAAGCATTACAACAATATGATATCAGATTGGATATTTTACTTATTCTTTTTAATTTTGATTAAATATTGAGAAAATTACACTTTTCTTTGAAGATATAAATAAGCAAAACCCGCTCATGTTATTCTGAAATCATTGCATTAAACTGTGACAATGCTATGTAAATTTTTTGTCTTAGGGGGTTCAGTTCAACCATTTGGTTGACTTTGAAGTACTTACATCAAATGAACAATTATCAGCTACTTAAAATATACTTGTGTTGTGGTTCTTAAAAAATCATCTAGACAGAAAACACAGAATGAGAAAGAAATTACAGAATCAAGAAATCAGTGTCAGCAAGATTCAGCAAGCATCTTAGCTTGAGCATTGGAGAATCAAGCTTTCAGAAGTCCCCTTGCTACTGTTGGGAGATGCTACCTTGATGCAGTTTGGATGCAGTATTAGTGCCTCCTCTCGCAGTACCAGAAATTTCAGGGACATAATTCTGGCTTCAGTTCAGTTGATGTCAAGAAACTACCTTAAATCTTATCCGCAGCCCATGAAACAGTACGTTGGTTTAATCTGTCTCAAGATCATTCAGATCTTGTACTGATGTCTTGATTCTAAGTCAGCAGTATGGAAGCAGTATGACCCTATAAACTTATCCAACATTAGGAGATGATGTTACAAGTCTGGATCAAAGTGATGTTTTAATATTTAATGAGGAATCACTGTAATAATCCCAGGAGCAAGGAATTAATCTTAAACTGTTATCTGAGCTTTAAAACCCGACTCAAACACACACATATATTTATACATGTCTTTATTCCCTTTTACTAATCTTCCACTTGTGCTGTGTACCTCTGTCCTGCCACTGACCCTCAGCTGTCTTCCACAGGAAAAAAGCTTTGAAAACAAGATGAGATACAATTGTATCACATCTTGTTGATAAACACTTCAGTGACCGAGTTAGCACACAAACATAATACTACATTTATGGTGTCATGCAGGTAGGTGCTTGGAGAGTCTCTTTCCATCTGAGAATGAGACTGCCATCCCATATGTTGTTGGTGGAAGAAGTAGAATAGAAAAATAATATAACAAAGAATGAAACAGAGAGGTAAGATGAAAAACATATTCATCTACCGCTCTGGTACTTTTGACTTTATTTATTTATTTTAATATTTCCTATTGTTACCTTTCCTCCTAGTTAAAAATTGTAATATAAATTTCTCTGTCTGGGCTTTCATATATAAAATCTGTTTGAGGCCGTCATCCTTGGCTATCTCTGTAGTCAATGAAGATGTGGTCAATATGGTTAATGGAGTTAAGGGCATGATTCATCTTATTCTAAAGATATCTAAATCTAGCTAAATAAACTATAGCCTGAAAGTGCTTTTTTCTTGTCTATAAAGGAAATCAGCCTACTGTAACTGTCATCTTCAGACGTATATTTTGTAATCATCTAAAGTATAATTGTTATAATCACACCAAAAATCTTTGAGTAGCTAAACTAACACGAATTTAAACCTGTTTCTGCTCTTTCTATTCAATGCTCTTGAGCATTTCTTTCTAATTTTTCAGCTTATTAGGTAACAGCTATGGAATGAGGTAGGGAGAAGATTAATGGACTGGAAATCACAGTAACCAGAGCTGTACAAGATGGGAATATGTGTAGATTTGTCCCATGGTCTATTTAATAATAAACAAAACACTTTCAGATAGATAAATCTTAAGCTTAACAAATGAGATAAAAATCGGCTAAAGGTTGGAGCTAAAAACTTTGGGGAAAATAAAAAAGTAACTCCAGACAAAAGAGGTCTGTAAAGCTGTCAACACAATCCAAAAAGAAAGAAGACCACAGGTACATAAACATGCCAGTAGAAACCTTGGATATTTCCATCATCTGGGGATCTGTCTAGTAAAAATCTGAGTTCCACATGTTGAACACACACACACGGACCTTCCTTTTCTTGCATGAAAGATTTTTCTATTGAAGAAAAAAGCCAGTTAAGTCTAGTCACAAAGTAGAACTGTTATTAATTTATTTTCTTCTTATACACTTTATAGAACTTGGTAAACATTTTATGTTTCCCTATGAGTTAAGGGGTTTAAAGCTGGTTTAAGCATTACACAGTAAACCTGAGAATGTTCAATTAAACTATTTCTTTTCCTAAATACTAAAATCAAGGGGGTTTTCTCTTCTTTAGTATGTATTCTTTATACTGCTATATTTTTGAGTTTCACTAAGGCCTGGAAATATTGCTCTCAGCCATTAGGTATGAGGAAATGGCTTCTTCCCATTGCATTACATCACCATTAATTACTAGTCATTAATATTAACACATTGATTTCATGACTATCCAGAGGGTGCTAAGAGACTGGATATAAGTTATCTTAAAAAAATCTTAACACATAAATATTATTTTCAACTACTTTTCCTTCTTTAATAATTTTAACCATGTATAATTCAATCACTCTGATTAGCTGTGCCTTGTGTTCTAAAAATCAGAAATAAGATAGTGGAAATAAGAGCAACATGTCTGGGACAACTGTGCTGGTAACTGCAGCCTTAGGCAAATTAAAAAGAGGGAAAGATGAAGGAAATAGAAAGAAGGAAGGAAAAGGAAAAATAAAAGGTAAAGGAAGCCTTAAATTTGAGTCCTACTCATACTTTGAATAATTTTCTCAGTTCATTTTTGTGTAATGCCCTTATTTCTGTAGCAAGTAAAATTAATCCTGATGAACTACAGATGTCCCATGCATTAGGAATGTTTATTAAATTAGGGCTTTAGATTAGGAATAACAATTTTTTTTTTGAAAATGCTTACAGTCAAACTTCCAAAACTTTTGCTATGATCTTGCAATCACAGCTAATTAGCCATAATCATCTTATAAATTCATCAACAAAGGGCATAATTTTCTGAATCATATAGATACTGAACAATTTGCATAAATATGTAATAGTTTTTTTTAATATAGGGAATATTAAATATCTATTCTATTAAATACCTGTCTGGTCTTTTTCTTTCTAATATTAGAAAATTATTGTTTTCTTTGCCCTTTACTGTTGACTACAATGTGTTTTTGCTAAGTGAATAATGCAGCCTTACTACAGAGAAGTAAAACTGGAAATTGAGCTATAATATACACAAACATAGTAATGCCTTTTTTTTTTTTTTAATTAATACAGTCTATCATATAAGCAAGATGACTCTCTTCTCCAGACTTAACAAAACATCTCATCAAAATTCCATTTTGCTTTTTACAGCAAGCACAAAAAATTAAAGTAAATCGAATGTGTACTTGAAAGTTGTTTTTACAAGGATTTGAAAATAGAACTTTGGATACAGGAAAGCAAAGAAAATAGCTATATTTTGGCACAGTATGCCTAGAGCCATTTAAGAAATAGCGTTTATGACTGAAAATAGATACTAGCATCACATGGAAAACAACAGAAATATGCTAAATAAACTGAAGTGTGTGAAGCCTGGCCAGGAATGTAAAAGTAGACTTTTTTTTGTTTTTTAGAAGTATTTTACACTTCAAACCTTTGGAAACTCTTTTTTCCAGTCATTAAATACTTTTTAAAGTATTTGATAGCATTTTTACATTGCTCTGAAATGTGTAATGAAATATCCTCTGTTTTCTGCAAAAATGGCTTTAAAATAGTCTACATAATTAGTAGATCAGTGCAAGAGTTTAATATATAAAGAGCTGGTGTTATTAAATTAAAATGCAATTATGCCTATGCAGAAACTTAGTACCTTTGAATATTAGAATAAATGCTTTGTTCGCTGAGTCAGATCTATTACCAAGGCGTTTAGGCATATTTCCAAAGCATTGCATAAACTTTGCATCCTTAAAAGGGAAAAATAATAAACTGTTGCAATCTTTATTAAAAGATTTAAGTTGGTCTTATTGCCAAGCTAATGTCGTGTGTAATGCACACCTGGGTTCGAGTTGTTGGCTTGTTGGGCTTTTTAGATTTTTTAGTCTTTTAATTTATATTTATTAGAAAACAGACAAGAAAGAACATAAATATACATATACCATGTGATGATCTGCAGAAATACTGACATTTATTTGATTTTAATGGCCTCGGAATATCATCTGAAGAAAGTCTGCTGATCTTCAATGTAATATGTTCGTTTGTATAATACTGCTAACATATATATACTTCATGAATATAACTTACGTTGGTAATAAGGAAGCCTTTGTTTATGTTTCCAGTCTTCCTGTGGTGGGTTCAAGACCACAATTTAAGATAAGGGAAAAGGAAAACAAAGCAGTCAGGTCTCAATGAGATCTCGGATAAATTTGCCAGACAATGGATAGCTTAGGGGAACTGGAAAAAAAAAGGGTTTATTAACTCTTTAACTACATACAGAAAAGAAGAAAAAAGTCAAGCAAGTTAATGCAACAAATTAGAAACTGTGTCCCAAATGCCATCACATATTCTGAGAAAAATACAGTGGGAGATCACTATGATATTGGTCCTTGGGTCTTTTTTCACATCAGAGATCTGCAGGGAAAAAGCGCATGTCAGTCATGTAGAGACGAGTACCACCACCCTCTCTATTATTCATGTATCAGCCCTGTCTGCGGTACAGCGGCACACCAAGCTGTTTCCAAACTCTTCAATTCTTCAGTGTAGCTTCTCCAGCTCAACGCTCTTGGGACAGCCTGATTCCTCAGAGGCTGAACTGCATCCCTTGGTGCAGGAGACATGCTTTCAAACAAAGAAACCAGACCCTGTCTTTCATGCCCAAGGTTTTAAGGATTCTCAAGTCCTTCTGCTTTCCTCAGCTAAGCACAGACGAATTCTCCCAATACCAAGCACCGCCCCCGTCTTTCTCAGCAGCAGAAGTGACAAACAGTCTCTCTTCCTGCTGATCAGGGCTCTCTAAAATGGCGGCGGCCGCATGGCCCTGGCCACTCGCGGGACCCAGGATGGAGACCGACCGCACGGCTGCGTCAGCAGGGCCACCCCCTCCCACTCTCTGCACGCGGCCGAGAGGGTTTTTCCAGGATCCTCTCCTATCCTCTCTCTCTCTCTCTCGTCTCAGCTCCAGGCGGAAGAAAGAGGAGTTCCTTAGCTCACCGCGAGGCTGAAAGGCCTGCTTCATGGAGGGTAGTATTGGTAGATCTGCACCAAAGTCTTGCTTCTCCGGTCTGTGGGCATCAGGTCTGGACCAGGGCTCTCCCTTCTGCGCTAGGCCGCGGCTGTCTACGTCTGGACCGGGGCTCTCCTGCTTGTGCCGGGCTCTGTGCCGGGCCGTGGCTGTCTTTGCCGCGCTGGGGTGGTCCCTGCCGCTCCCTGCCGGTTACAGGAGCGGAGCGGAGTGGACCCGATCCGGTGAGCCCCCTCCATCCCGGGGCAGGGGGCCACTCAAAGCCGTCTTCTCCCCCCACCGCCCCAGGAAGGGGGGTGGGATTTAGCATGGGGCTGCAGCCCCTGTGCTGGGTTGGAAGCCCACAGCAAAAGAGAGGGGACCTAGATCCCTGTCGCCTTTTATCAGCTCCTAGTCCCATCCCTTAAGGGCAGGTATTTGGGACAGGTCACTTCCCTCGGGACAGGTCACTTCCCCCAGGACAGGTCACTGAGGGGGAGGGCGTCCTTTCAAAGCAACAGAACATTTTCCTTTCTTCATGAAAGCATAAACCTGTAAATCTGAAAATTCTGGTAATTTTCAAATTACAACACTTTGAAATTGATAGTTTTAGAATCATAGAACCATAGAATCATTAGGGATTGGAAGGGACTTCAAAAGATCATTCAGTTCCAACCCCCCTGCCATAGGCAGGGACATCTCACCATAGATAAGGCTGGCTAGAGCCTCATCCAGCCCAGCCTTAAAAACCTCCAGGGACAGGGCCTCAACTACCTCCCTGGGCAACCCATTCCAGGCTCTCACCACTCTAACAGTGAAGAATTTCCTTCTCACATCCAGTCTAAATCTACTCAGCTCCAGCTTTGCTCCATTCCCACTACTCCTGTCACTACCTGATATCCTATACTAGTCCCACACCAGCTTTTTTGTAGGCCCTCTTCAGATACTGGAAGGCCACAAGAAGGTCACCTTGCAGCCTCCTCTCTTCCACACTGAACAGCCCCAAATCCCTCAGTCTGTCCTCACAGGAGAGGTGCTCCAGCCCACTGATCATCCTCGTGTCCCTCTTCTGCACATGCTCCAGCATGTCCACATCCCTCTGGTAATAAGGGCTCCAGAACGTGATGCAGTACTCCAGGTGGGGTATCACCAGAGCAGAGTAGAGGGGGACAATCACCTCCCTCGACCTGCTGGCCACACTTCTCCTGATGCAGCCCAGGATCCGGTTTGCCCT